>JAABKK020017818.1:0-19665 GCA_011634745.2 Catotricha subobsoleta
TGCTAAACGAAAAAGAATTAGCAATTACGAAGTAATTAAAAGAATTGCACGCAGGAACTATGAAGCAATTGATGAAAAAACTTCTGATTTTGAGGAACAATTTTTTGGCCCATTAGATGTACGCTGTGTTTTCTGGTCCCTTGAACTTTAAAGATGAGCACCAAAACCATCAAATATTTAGCTCCTGTTGTCATAGAGGTAAAGTGAAATTATCGAGCATAAGAAGCCATAATAAAATTAATAAACTTTTAACAGGAATTGACTGTGATGCTACACATTTTCTTGAAAATATTAGAAAGTTTAACAGTGCTCTGGATTTTGAATCAATGGGCGCTCAGGTTAAGCCACCTCCGGGACAAGGTCCTTATTGCTTTCGCGTACGTAGTTCAACACCAAACTGGTCCATTACATCCAACAGTTGAAGAATAACACAAGTATGCACAAATATATATTTTGGATCCCGATGAAACATGGAATCAAAGATTAGGCATTCCCTCAAACAGTGGTTGCAGTCCCCAATTAATGAGCTTATTAGGTGACTTAATGCGGGAAATTAATCCATTTGCAAAGGCTTATAAAATGATACGAGAACTTCAGCTTGAAGAAGTTGAAAAAACCAAAGCTGAAGGTAGGCAAATCCACGAAATTAGCATGGCCATTGTGACAGATCGTAATACTGACCAACGGCGATATAGTAATAAATATTACCATTATCTTAATTAGTTAGTTAAATTATTTAATATATTACTATATATTTAAAAATAAAAATGGACGACGATAAGGATAAATCATCCATAAATTCGGATATTTTTTTCCATAAATCGGATATTTTTCCCATAAATCGGATATTTTTCCCATTAATTTTAGATATTCTTCCCAAAAATCGAATATTCTTCACATAAATCGAATATTTTTCCCATAAATTCGGATATTTTTCTCATTATTGAGGAAGGTAACAAAGTTTATGTCTCTTAAAAATAATGATTTTGATTATAGAAGAGATGATTCTTAACATTTGGCTAATAAGTTCGATTCCATTCACTTAAAAAAAAAAAAATTGGAATGGTTTCACTCTTCTGCCTTTGTTTTCAATATGCAGTACCTACAATATTTCATAAAACTTTTTCTCATTTATTATATTTCTATTTTATATCTTGTTACTACAAAATATTTATCAATTTCTCTATTTTCAATTTAGGTTCTTTATTAATATTATTTGGTTGTTGTTTAGTTTTTCTTTATCAACAATATTTGTAGATAATAAAAATATTTTAATGAAAAGAAAAAGAAAAAGAAAACGAAGAATAAGATACAAGATAAACAGCATATTTGATAGTTTCCATTTTGAAATAATATACGTTTATGTATATGTAAAGCAGACATTTTTCAAAATAGCTTTTATATAATTTTTAATCAGAAAAATAAATGAAAAAAAGATGAAATAATATAAATAAATAAATACACAATTAATTAAACAATAAATTCTCTACCGGCGTAACGATTATGAAAGTCTTAGGAAATGTTGTGCTACTGGGCTGTATTAAAATAACATAATAGACATAACATTAACACCATTAAAATCAATATCTGATATAATATTTTCGAAAAAAAAAATGCAATCCAATTTAACACCATGACAAATTAATTAAATTGTTTAAACATCCGTGTAATTCAGATATTTTATATGTATTTTTATATTATTATCGGTTTAAAAAAAAAAAAAAAACGTCTGCTTCTTTTCTTTTGTATTTTCATTATTTTATTGTAACACACATATTTGATAGGAAAGTGTGTTAACAATAATATTTAAAAAAAAATAAATAACAAGGATCGTTATGTGATTAAAATATTTTTGTTTGAAAGGAAGCGTTTAGTAGTTTTTCATTCTTATTCATTGCTCTCTGATCTACGATTTAATATTACGTAAAGCAAGTATTGTGAAATATTCTGTTGAACAATTTCACTTTTAATAAAATTTGAATTATTAAATCTTCTAATCAGGTAATAATCTCATAGAATTTGGATTTTTTTTATATTTTAGGCTGTATGAGTTTATGCTAGGTAGCCAAGCGGAGAACTCGAGAATAATGAATGTGTATTAAGATAAATTGATGAACAAATTTTGTTTTATTGGTACACAGCTTCATTTTGTAAGAAAAAATAAAAAAAGTGTTAAAAAAGGGGCAATACCGTCGAAAAAAAAAATTGGATCCCAAAACAAAAAAACGAAATATGGAACTTCAGTATGTATATATATTTTTGTCAAAAAAATATGTATCTTTTGGTATATCGACCATCAAAATCCGCCCAGCCAATCCTGAGTAAAAATAACGGATAAATTTTCCCCAAGTTTCAAGTGGTAAAAAAAAATTGTTAAACCAATACTATTTGTTTTATTTTTATTTTAGCCCGAATTTCTCAAAAATGAAGTAAAATTAAGTAAAAAAAAAAATAAATAAAAACTGTTCAAAAGTTTATTTTAAATTACTATCGTTTATCTGCAGTAGGTATATCGTTTTTCTGTCGCTAGCAATAAATAGATATTATTACAAACAGCTAAAATCTTAATAGTTTCACTGATTCACAAATTTTTAGTAACACGTCTGCTTTTTCACTTCTGTCTGTTAGCTATATTGAAAATTAATTAATTTCAAAAATTAATAAGAAAAAATGCTATTAAAACATAAACTTTCTAAGAAATTGAAATTACAAAAAATGCTATGTTTTTCTTTAGTATTTTTGATTTCATCTTCATACCTTTTTTTTTTACTGGTGTATTAAAGAAAAAATATGTTTGAATGAAAATTACGCCACCAAATCTCTCATCCACTTTTATTGTAATTTATTTTTATTTTACGTCGTTCGGATTTTCCAAAATAGTAATTTCTATTTCCAACAAAAATAAATAAATAAAATAATTTATTTAAGTAGTTTGATATTAATGATGATAAATGCATACTCAAAAGGATGAATATGAATTCATTTAAATGGATGGGCAATGGGTGATAAATGCAAGTCATAAAATTGTTATAATCGCATTCATTCAATGTGCACAACGTTTTTATGGATGTGATATGTGTGTATTTTTCGTCCTTTTTTATTTATTTTTTTTATATTGAAGTATAGCTGCTAAATGGTGAATAGCTTTCTTGTTACTATACTACTGACTCTCCGATACTTTTGTTGCACTTAATTTATAGAGAAAAAGAATTAGTTTTAGATTTTTTTTTTTTATCTTTTGTAAAAATTGTTTTGTTAACGACTAGTTTTCCGATACTTTAATTATGTTATGGATTAGTTTAATTTCCGAGGGTTTTGTAAACAAAAAATAAATACAATTTCACACATAACAAAAAATTTAAATGTTTTAAATAAATGATGAATATTGCTTTTAGTCTTTTGATAATAATAATGACGAGATGATGAATATTTGTTTTTATTAGAAAAAGAGAAAAAGAGGTTTTGAGTTTGATTTGCATTTCATTCAAAAATGTTAGCAATTCAAATTGATTAGCATTACTTATATTATTGCTATAATTTATTATTAAAGTGAACATCTTGAAAAACTAAAAATTCTATTGAATTCTTTTGAAATTTTTTAAAAAAAAACACGCGACAAATATCAACTTTTAATTTCTCGGTCTTACAATATTCTAAATGAAATATCCTTACATACTCGCTTGCAATAATAATTACTATAAAAATTATTTCTTTTTTATATATTCTTTATTTTTTAATGGTTCCTGCCACTTTATACGTATTTTGAACGTGTAGTTTATTTTTTATTTACAAGATCATATCGCAATATAAATTTCAAGTGTGCAATTGAAGTAAAAAGAAAAAAAAATGCTCAGATCGCTTTTTTCCTTTTATTTTATTTATTTAAAATATATTTCTTCTACATTTATAAAAGAACCTAGGTAACTTATATTTATTATGTTTGATTGCAAGTACTGCAAAGGCATATTGTGTAATATTATATAATAAATACACACACACTGTGTGCTTTTTTCATTTTTTTTTATTCACTACGACGGTATAAATGATTTTTGGTTTCGATAATTGCGATTATTATCAAAGTCAATGTGCGACGTTAGTCAACCAAAAGTGGTACTTCAAAAATGTTTTCAATTGGTGTTCATGCCAACCATACCAATTTTTTTTTTTTTATGGTAAGGTATGGTAAACCATTATGCTCTTGGTAAGTATATTATATTTATTGTCGAATACTTCTTTTTTGTTATTATTTTAATAAAGTGCAGCAGCCAGAAGCAGCAGCAGCAAAACGAATTATACGAAGTCCCACGGTTTTTGTGTAGCCACATTAACAGTAGGGTTTATTTTATTTTATTGAAAATAAATTCATTATTCAGTAACTCTTTAAGAGAGTTAGAATGTTAAAAAGTGAGAGAATTTGAAATGATAGAAGAAAAGATTTTTAATATTTTATATTTTTGATTGCGTATGTGCAGTCAAAAGTGATTAAGTGATTTATTTTCTATTTAAATATAGAGAGCAGAAAATTTGATTATTTACTCTGATTTGATTAAGATCGAATACATATTTCTTTGTTTTCTTTAGAATCACTTGAGACGGATATTTCCAAAATTACCAATATTTCATTCATTTTTATTTATTGTAATACAATTCTGTTGAAAATTGTGATTGTGATTTGGTTTAGTGTGAAAAGAAGTACAACTGAATGTTGTGTGAACTATGCTTTGTCCATTTTTATGGTCAAATAATTATGTACAATAGAAATTAAACATGTTATATTATATTTTATATTTTGGGTTCATTACGAAAAATATAATGGAAAAAAAAATTATTTGAAATTGTAGAAAGAATTAAAGAAAAGAAAAATTAAAGACATCTATTTAAATTTGCAGTATAAAGTCGGTTTTGGACCTTAATTGCTGAAATAAATTCATTAGAGAATTTCGGACAATATCTTATGTATTGAAATTATTCAGCCATCTGTAACATTGGAAGCCACGATGAATCTGATCTTGTAGATACTTTTAGGTGTTCAGTGAGAAAATGATTAATCTCATTCAAATTCATAAGAAATACAATAGAATCAATATTTTTAAAATGTTTTTCTTTATTTTTTTAAATAATTAAGCAATTTAATCAAATGATATTTATATATATGTGCAACCCACAGATAACAATCGAAATATTATTTTCATGTTCAATTGTCATTATCTGAAAAGTAATTTAGCCAAAATAAATAATAAAAATTAATAATAGTCGACATAACATTACATTGTCATTTTCATTATATAATTGTTCAATACAGAAATCGCATAGAATCGAAAAATAGCAAGTAAGAAATATTTTATATTGTCAAAATGCATACGGTGTACTTATAGCCTAGCTATGGCCTGTTTTATGAATGAATATAATAAATTCTATTCATTTTATTGTTAGATATTCGCACATAAATTTACTCAACAAACGGAATTTACCAAACAACGGAAAATAGTTTATATATTTTATTACTCAAACATCTTTGATGGTATTGGTTGAGTTTGTTTTTATTGCATTGGTAATGGTGAGATGCATCAATGTACAATAGTTCAATTGATAACAATGGTTATTCTATTTTATGTATTTAATTTTTTTTTTTGAAAAATCACACCTGACAAAAAACAGGATATCCACTCTATGCAATTCAGGGTGTGAATACTAGGAAATATGTTTTTTATTTTCGTCATCATTCTCATTTTAGAATATTTTTATTGTGTTTATTATGTATGGAACAGATAATAATGCATACTACACACAGAGCACAGTGAGACTTTTAAAATATCTATGCGTACAATTGTACATTAAATATTACAATAATAAATATAATGGATTGTATTTTAACAATAAATAAATAATAATAAATAAAATGGCTATTGAGATTATGGCTTTTAAGAATATTATAATGGGAACATGAAAGGCTCGTACATATAAGAACTATCTGAATATTATTATTAGATAGGTACTGTTTAGAGGTATATCGGTTTTGTTTCTTTTTGTTTATTTATTTATTTATTATTTTCGTGTAATTTTGGAATGCTATTCGGAAAATTAAATCTAGTGGAAAGAAATTATAAATTCACTAAATAAATAATTAAATTGTTTTTATTTCGTGCGACAGGAATTTGAGAAAAAAAAATGCTTTGTGCATAATTATTATGATTCGAATTAGTGAAGTCTAGAACCTATGATACATTGGCTGGAGAGTCAACGCTAGTAGTAAATTTTAGATACAAACTATACTTTATTTATTTATTTATTTCGCTTCAAAAAGCTACATTTTAAATTTAAAAAACAGTATAACAATACAATATATAGAAAGATAAAAATGATTCCTAAATATTTATACAAGATTGAAAGTGCACAAGTCACAATTAACGTTAATCCTATTTCCTCTTAGTTTATTAAAAATTCTCTCTCCTTAAAATCATTTTTCAGTACGACGAAACGTGATTTTATTAAATTGAGGAGCTTTTAAAACTCTACTTGGTATATTGATATTTCTTTTTTTAGCAATATGGGAGAATCAATATTATCACAGAGCAGATCAAAGTATATACAAGCATTATAGACTTTCCTTCTATCTTCCAAAGGGGCCATTCTTAGGTAAAGCAGACACAATTTTTGTTATTTTTGTAGGTGTTTTTTGTATACGTATAATCTGTTAATCTAGAAATCGGAAACATAACGCTGAGGATAATTTGGAATAATATGGCCATATACTTTACTAATAATTATTAATTTGGAGCTTTCCATGCGTATCATGGACCTCATATCTTTAGAAGTGCTCCTACTTCAATTTGGGTCTAAAACACAAAGTTTTTTTCCAGACGCTATAGTCCTATAATCGTTAAAAGTTCAACGTTGCTTAGGGATAGTTCAAGGATGCTCCCTTTTTTTTCTTTTGATTTTCTAATAAATAGTTCTGATGATCTGTGCCTGAGCAAGGCAGTTTCAGAGAAAGTGACAGATCTTTGGGACCATTTGTTATAAAATCAAAAGAAAAAAAGGAAATATTTCTAGATTAATTGGTTTAAAGATATCGCGACGTGACAAAATCCCAAAATTCGCGCTTTCTGGATGTTTATCTCTGGCGAAGCAGAAATTAAATCTCACATCTAAAGGAATTCGGAGCATCCTGGGCTATCCCTCATGAGATTTCATTAGTATTTACGGCCAATATATTCAATCATCTATAAAAAAAAAAAAGCGTTGCGGACAAGCCTTTGGCTTAAGCTTAAAATGGTGGTGAGAGCACATCAGGACGGTGGGATAAGTTGTAGAACTCACTAAGTCTAAAACTAGAAAACAATCGTGTAGCGAAGTTTTCAACGATTCATCATTTGAGATGAGTCTGATTGGTCTTTAGGAACCGAAGTTATGAGTTTTCAAAAAACCATGGCAAGATAATATTAATTGATAATGTGAGTTTTCAATTTTCAATTTTTTTGTCCGTAACTTGCTTTTTCTAACAGACCAGAATGAAGACATGGTTCGTTTTCTTACATCACCTACTACCCTAGAAGCTCCCGTATTAATTTGGGGTAATTCGGTCAAGTATTTCCTGAGAAAAATGTTCTAACGTCCGTTTTTGCAAGCAAAATCCAAAATAAAATACCGGAGAATGGCTCAAAGAAGATAGTTTTAAGATTGCATTACGATCTACATGATGCGTATGGTATAAAATAGTATACGGTATACACCTTACAAAGCCATTATTGAAACCCTATATATACCTTGTAAAGTATATTACGTATTGTGATGTGATTCATTATAATAAATCGAATGTATAGCTAATAGAAAACGCAGTGATGGCGGGGCTAGTATAACAAAACAATGGCTTTTCACGCTCTTTAACTACGAATTATCAGAAGAAATAAAAACATATTCGTATCAAATTAAATTTAGATTTATTTCAAATTAGAAAAAATAGATTAAGAATTAAAAAGATATTTAAATACATATTTCCATTACAATGCCAATATTGGAGCTTATTTTTCTTAATTTACTTTTCTTCGTAAGTCCTTCATTTTGTTGCCTTTGCATTTTTTTTAAAAGCAAAGCAAACTTACAAAAATGAAATAATAAAAAATCCATTGTTTCAAAAGTCTTTGTGGCATTGACTATTTCCTCTCTTTTGTGAGCAAGAAATACACAGCAAAATAGTAATATTTTCATCGTTTTCTGAATAGTGACTGAAAATGAGTTGACTAATATAGAATAGGAAGAAAAACATACACATATAGAATTGAATAAAACGTTACCATATAAGAGTATAATGTTTTTGTAATACCAATCTCTAGACTTTCACATTTTCGTCCTTCCTCATGCCGTCCCTCCATCTTCACTTACCGCCTTAAAATATATATTAGCAACAATAATAATTCCAGCATTGTAATCCAAATAAAATCTTTATGATGATGAGATGGAAAAGAGGACGACTTTTCTCTGTTCGTTCATTCGTTTGGTTGGTGCCACGCTTGCCTTCAGTCTATAGCAAATGGAATATTCACATTCAGTATGTTTACAATAAAAGTATTATGTATAACAATTGTATAATTTTCATTCTACTTGACTTAATTTTTTTTCTCCTTTTCTTTCATACAAGAAAGCTTTTAAAAAACACTAAAAGCTCTTTTCATTTTGTTTGTAAGATTTATAATAAATAGCTGGGAGAAGTTTTTTCTTGTTTAGTTTTATTATTGGAATACAGATCAATGAAAACTTCTGTTTTTTTTAATCGAATTTGAGTTGTAGATATTTTTAATGAATAAATATTAAGAAAATAGTTTACCGTTTTTTTTATATGAATTTATTATTGATTTATTGCTATGATTTTATGACAATTGATGTTCTATATTTTTTTTCTCTTGTCTATTCTTTTTCAGTAATCATAAATGAGGCCAGATGTCTAATTTCTATTAAAGTAAAACAAAATTATTTGAACAGGTACTTAAATAAACACTTCAAAATTCGCTCTCATTGAGCTGAAAAGCTCGAGCCGTAAAAAAAAAATATATTAAATTTTAACTCGTTTCTTATCTGTGCTTGTTATTGTTCTCAAGTGGGGTTCATAGCGATTGAAATAGTCTAAATAATAAAATTTAATACCAGAGAATTATCAACTTTTGCTTACCCAAGCCGAAATTGTAAACCGCAAAATAAACCTCATTCAATGAACTATTGAATAATTCCATAAATACAAATCAAATCTTTGCAATATAAAAATTGTCATCCCGCTCCGCTATTGTTATTTAAACAATTTAATGTTGTTTGACAAAGATAAATAAAACACCAGGCATACACTCTTAAAGGAAAAACTCAATTATTTCAATTGAATTCGGTTATTGTACACGTTGTCATCATCATCTTTGCAACGTATATAATATATATATATATTTATATATATATTATATTATTCTTCTACCCTTATATACTTCTCTCACGTATAAACGGCCGTTTAGCATATTATGTACATATGAACGTTTATTTAATCATGAGGATAACAATTCAGTTTAGGTGCTATTAAAAAGGTCCGATTTTCCTTTTATTACTTTTTATGTTAAGTAATATTTACCTTTTACAACACAGACCAAATAATGATAAAAACCAACCAATTTTGAGAAAAACAGATAGCTTCATAGAAATAGATAATTTAGAAGAAGTGGAGATAAAAATAACACCCAATCAATCACAGCAAGGTCTGAAGCTTACTATTTATTTATTTGTTAACTGTTTTCGCTTTTTTTTTTGTGGATGCGACAGTGTGTTCCTAAAAACGTATGCTATTTTGTTGTTATACTATTTGCAGTATCGTAAAATGAAGGAGTGAAAGTTTGCTGGCGGTGAAACCGAATGAGTGAAAGTATTTTATGTGACAAAAACAAGAACCTCAACGTCAAACCAAATCTTACACATTAAATAAACTTTGTTGTCTTTGTTGTTGATGTAACCATACACAAAATATAGAGTATAGAGGTTTTTCTTTCACATTTTTCATTTATTTTTTTATTTTTTTTTTTTTGTTACAAAATTACACTTTTGAGAATTGAATTGAAATGCTTTTAATTGATTAAATTTTCGTTTATGGATACGGAATGTATGGTTTCTGTACAAACAAAATGCTTGGCGGCTACAATAAAACTTTAGAATTTCAACCCCATTTCGTGGGTTTCGTTTTACTCTTCCCGTTTGCTTACATTCATTTATTAAACAATTTTGTGAAAATATTCTATTCTTAGACGGCTTTATAGCCATTAGGGTTGTATGTCTATATGGATGTTAATGAGAACAGAATGAAAGAATAAGCACAATTGTATGTACCAACATTATTTATGTTATTGTGTACCGTTCTTCACTCATTTTAAAAATAATACGTGTTTTATTTAACATTACGATTATTTAATGTGTTTAAATAAATATTAGCACTATGCTCTTAAGGCGGAATAATGTCGTTATGGTTGAAATTATAATAGGATGACTGTAAAGGATCTAAAACAATGTCGCTTTTGTTGTGTAATTAAAAAATTTGTTAATTGAATATGAAAATATAAGAGCTTATTGAATGTCACGTTTTCTTTCCTCTATTTGAGTTGTATTATTTATTTATTTATTTATTTGTTTGTTTTTTTTTTATAGGAACGTAAACGGAATGAGCTGTGTTTTTTTTGTAGCTGTTTAGGTTTTTGGTGTTTTTTTTACATAAATTACACAGAAGTAGAAAAAAGATAAAAAATTATAATTAATAATTTTTAAATCATTTGTGAATGGTTTTTCTGTGAAATTACTTTCTAATTTTCAAGACACTGTTTATAGGTATTTCTTATAGAACAAATTACATATACATATTGGGAGTTAATCATCGTTGGATCGAAACTGTGTCAAATATTCGATACTTTTGCTTCATTTACCATTTTCAGTCAATTTTGCTATTGAATTGTTTTTAATATTAAGTCTAATAATCTGTCGAATCATTTCAAAAATAATTGGATAACATATAATTGAGAAAAAAAGTAGTTAGATTAAGCAAAAGTATCGAATATTCGATACGATTTTGATCTTACGATATACATAATTTCTGCCCTAAACTAAGTTATTGCAATTAATTCGTCGTTGAACATTTATTTTAAACCGTATTTTATTTTGTGTAAATCAATGTAAGCAATTTTATCTTATAACTACTTTTATTGTTTATTGGATTTCGAAAAGTATATATTTTTATGAGAATTAGAATCAGAATACTATAGGTCGAAGCTTTAAATCCAGCAATTCAGTAGAATGATCGTTCAATATTCTAACTTTCATTTTAATGGCAAACATTAACATTTTTGTTTTTGTTTTTTTTTTATTGCAAATTGGATTAACATCAATGACTCAAGTCAGCTAAATTCTTAACTGTAAATCAAATCGCTTTAAGTACATCGTTACCTTTTTCCGGTCGACCGACCGACCACTAGTTCTAACCCTTTTATTTTAAAAATAATCAATCGTTGCGCATTAGTATAACGAAATACTCATCGACAAAAAAATTACATAATTTTTCAATATTCTCAAAACTCAATAAATTATCAAAATTCGCCGCTTAACTTTCTCAATAATAATAATAGCTGAAAAGCATATAAAAATTATCATAACAATTCATAAATGAGGGTCCATTTCTCATAATACAATAAACATCGTCGGATTACAGATTTATCTTTTTATTTTATCGTTTTGTCACATTAAGAACATCCTCTTTTATTACAATGTTTGTTTGTCGTGCATTTAACTGAATATACAGTCCAATATCCATCTAGAAATATAGTTCGTTAATCCTATATGAATCTACAAATCGTATACGAAATTTTTTTGAGTTAAAATTGGAATGGGTGCGAGAGTGTGTATCGTGACTGAAAACCAGCAAGATATTATTAGTCACATACATGGGTTCCTGGATATATACAATTTATACAATATTATTTCGTAATATCGACTTATTTATCCTATTTGGATACAAATAGACAACATATTGTTGTATTTATTTGTTTAGTTTAGATACTTTTATTCCTTCTTCCCCGCAAAAACAAAAATTGCGGGAAAATAAGAATATAATTATAGCAGCAATAAAGGAAGAAATATGAAATATGTTTCGATGATGTTTGCCACTATATCAGAATTAATTAATTTACACTTTGGAAGTAAATAATACATATATAGATTAAATCTCCATAATATGACCTCTAGCAATGTGACCAATTCTGACTATACTCCATCTAAAAGTATAATTTCTTTTTTCATGAAGTTACCACCAGTAATATTATAGTTAGAAAATTCTAATAATCTTATAATATTATATGATCACTCTATTTTGACCAAAAAAATCTTTTAATGTGACCATTCTGTTTTATTTTTCGTATTTTGCATAACGAACAGCAGTCCTTTGCTTAAACTTACTTTGCATTATTGAAATTGTTTTGTTTAGAACTCTTTTTGATCTGTTTGCTATGCTTTTGACATATTTTATTTAAAATTTTAATGTAATAAACAGGTTTATTAAGAATTTCCTTTTTTTACTTTCATTGTAGCTATTCAACATGCATTGCAAGAAAAACATAGCTGTGAATACTCATATTCGAAGAAAAATTAGTTTGTTATAATAAAACAATAACTTCAGTTCATACGATAGTAATGTCATCGTATGTCCTCAGAACTAGACTAATTCTTGCCATTGTAATAAATATGAAAGTTTGGCTGTGATTCACACCGTGATTCACAGCCTGTGAATAAATAAAATTTTAATAATTAACTCATATTTTAATAAAAATGAACTCGCTTAATGTAGCAACCCATAGTTTGACCAATTCCCTATATATATATATAAACAAATGCGACCAATCAGGATTGGTTAATGTCGCAAAAATGTCACATTGATTTTTTATGTGCAATAGATCTTGTAGAATCTATGCAACGATGTTGTGGAATTATAAGAATGATTTCATATGAAAAGGAAACTTTTTTTTACTTCATTTTTGAGAAATTTGAAAAATTTTGAAAAAAATCAAGTATTTATTGGTTTAGCCAATTTTTTTTTTCTGGATCTCAGGATGGTCGATATAGCAAAAGACGCAGTTTTTTTTAAGAAAAGTAACTGGCTTTTTTGTAACCTCCTGGATTTTTTTTTTTTTTATTTTATTATTTTCTTTAATTTCTTACAAAAATGAAGTCGTGTAACTACCCATTCCATTGGCAGCTTGTTTGTTCACATTTAATATAATTTCAAAGAGTATTTTTTTGTCACACTCAGTTATACGCTGGATATAATTTATTTTCCAACCAGTCATCACTAGTGGACGAATGGATTTACGGTGAATACATTAATAATGAATGAAATTATATAAATAAGTGAAAGAATTGTTTCTCAGTGCGTATATAGGTGTCTATGATATAAGTTCATGAATTTCAATTATTAATTATAATTGGTTAACAATTGAATTTCAATCTCTCTTAAGAAGTATTCTTAACCGAAAGAAGAATGTAGTTCAAAATTAAAATGTAATTTATATTTGAAGTGTTTTCTTTAAAGTAAATGAATTAAGTCAATATTCATTGTGTAATATATTTTTTCTTCCCTATTAAATACAGCGCTGAATTATAATCTGATAATCTGTCAAATAATTTCTAAAAAGTTAAGTTCTTAATTCATTCTGAAGTACATGGAAAAATGTTTGTACGTACACCCCCGTTGGCTATTATGCCATACAAATTGCTTCACAGTCATATTTGTATTGAAATTGAAATTTAAATGAAAATTAAATTAATCCTTTTAAAACGTTTATTCGTACATTTTAAATGAGATGACGACATTCAGGGACTTAAATGCGGTTGACTTTTGATTTTATGTTTGTGGGAAATTACAAATAAAAAGATGAAAATCATTTACTGGAGATCCTTGAGTCTCGTTTACCTTTACTTGTGCAATAAATATATGAATTTTCACCTCTGCGATAATTTAATTTGAAGTGTGTGGCTTTCAGTATCATTCTCATATAAAATACCATCGATAAATACAATACACATACAAAACCAATCAACGTCAAACATTAAATAGAAAAAATACGAAAAATAAAATAAAATGAAAATAAGAATAAAAATCAGAACGATGAAGAGAGAAAAAAAAATGAAATGTCAGTTCGATCAATTCTTTTACAAATCATTTTCTTTTTCTTCTCGTGTACTTATTTTAAAATTCAATTTCCATTTTTTAATTTAACCAACGAAAATGGTATAAAAAATAAACTGATAAAAATAAAATAAAAATAAAAAGAGGATTCCTCAAAAAGTTTTATCTCAGACAAACCCACATGCACGCCACATAATATTCACGTACAGTTTGATGATGTATAGTCTTTCTAGGACTAGTATCGAGGAAAAATAGATAACATAAATTTTCTTCTTTTCTTTCTTTGGAACACATATTTTCGTACATTTTTTATTCACGAAAAAATTATTTACATTTTCTCAATTTTTCTATTTTTTGTGTACGCCTGATGTGACTATATTTATATTATATAATATATATATTTGTATATTATTTGTTGTTGATCCTCATGTATTTTTCGCGGCTCCTGTCTTGTAATCGTCTCATTTTATATCATAGATTTTATATACTCTGCCAACAGAGAAGATATTAATGCATATTAGAATGTTTTTCCTTTTAAAAAGATTTATACAAAATACAACAACAACAACACAGACAGCCAGCACACAGCTAACAAAAGCATTCAGATGAATTGTATTGTTGTTGTTATATTATGTTGTTGCTGATTTTGAAAGAGGCTAGTCACTGGCAATGTCATTCATTCATTCATTCAATCTGTATGTGTGCTATGTCGATATATTGTTAAATACATTATAATAAGGAATGAGAATGTAGTATATGATGAGACATGGTATGGCAGATCGATGGTGTTTCAAAAAGTACTATATAGAAATAGCTGCATTGTGTTAAAACTCCGATTGACCCCTTATATTATAGTTAAGTCAGTAAGCTCCTCCATTTGCTCCTTCTATTTTAATACTCCCCCAAAACTAAACGAATGTACGTATCGTGAGCGAAAGTATAAAATATAGATTAGATATAGTGAACCTTCTGTGCATATCTATCTAGATATATACTTATGTTAGGGTGACAATTTTTTGTATGGAAATTTTACACATTACGGTTGATAGAAAAATCACATTTTGTCTGAAATGCACGTATGTTAAATTTTTAGCCTTGTAGAAATTTTCCAAGCCAAACGATGTGCAAAATCAACAAAGTTTGGATAGTTTGATATTTGAAAAATCAACCCAATTTTTTTTTTGTAATGATGCCAAAGTGCCTAGAAAGTTGTGAAACTTAAGGATCTGCAATAAAGAAAATTCAACCACAAGTTTTTTTTTTTTTTTGAAAAAGTTCTTCTATCAGTTGTCGCAAATAACCAGGTAATCATTTTATTGTATACACATTTTTTTTCATTTGTTCTGCCTTTTTTTTTAAACATAAAAATATCAAAACTTTGTCGATTTTATGCATGGCTTTGAAAACCCCTACAAGGCTGAAAATTCACATAATACTTATGTGCATTTCAAACAAAATGTGATTTTCGAATTTCGATTTTTTCTTGGCACCCTAATTATATATTATATAAGTATATTTAATTATATATTTTCTAATATTGTTTGATATACGCTGAGCATAAAGGTAAAGGTTTATGTAACGATGAAATGGATATATATATATATATATATACATCGATATTTATATATTATTGTTATGTGAAAATGAATGACGAATAAAATATACAATAATATAGTATATATTTTATAATAATATGTTGTATTTTGGGGGAGGGGGAGAAGGAATAAAGAATCGTATTTTGTTTGGTGTATTGTAGATGTTGCTCTGTACCAGTTTTATATATAATATATTTTTAAAGAGAAATCCTTTTTTCTTTCCTATTTGTAAATAGAGACATGATTATAACATACAAATAATATAAATCTTCATTCTTATACAATATGCAATAATGTTATGTAGGTATGTGGGTATGGTAAAGGACAATTGAATAAAATCGAACTTTATTAATCGAAGAATAATACTATTTTTGGTTATAAGTATATTGCTATTGTGTACTTCTAGTTGATTAAAATGATAATGTTAAATATACAATAACAATGTTTATTTTCTTTTTTGTGATTTTGATGTTCGCCAAGATTTAATAATATGAATTGGGTGGATACTGGATATTATTGTTATTGACCTTTGATGCTTTATTCTATGCAGAGTCTATAGTCGAAACTTCTAGGACGTCATTTTAAGCAAAAAATTATATGGGAAAGGGGGCTGGGGGTCGGAAATTAACCGTTTTGCGAATTTTTCGAGTAAAGTTGAATTTCATCAAAATTTATCAAGATTTTCAGACAAATTTTTTATTTTGACGAACGATAACTCAGAATGTGATCACAATTATCAAAATCGGTTTACTTTTGCACGAGTTTTGATCATTTAAGTAGTTCTGTCGACGACCTCATACAAAAAAATTTGAAACCGCTATAACTCGGAAACGGTTAATTTCCGACCCGATATATTTTTTTGCTTAGAAGGACCCTAGGAATACGTTCTAGAAGTTTTGACTATAGACTCTGGGACACCCTGTATACAAACGGTATTATATTCTGATGTTTTTACTGTATTTAAAATTGAAATGTCTTGCTTTGCGACCATATCCTTTTTTATCTTTCCAGAATTCCACATTACTGAAATCATATTTTCATTCTTTTAATTCATGGCTTTTGCCATAGTTTTGAAACCATCGCTGATAGCGATACCGATATCGACGCTAAAAAGTATCGGCGATACTTTTTCCGATAGTTTTTGTTACCGATACCGATAAGAAAATAATTAATTAAAAAAAGCCCTTTTCTAATTCGTTATCCCCAGAGATGGACGTACTTAAGTACTTTGGTACTTAAGTATAATACTGAAGTACATTTTTTGGTATTGGTACTTAAAAAAGTACTTTCAAGTACCAAGTGTAAAAGTACTTGGTACTGCTACTTACAGTATTTTTTTCGCGGTACTCGTACTTCCGATTCAAGTACATTAGTACAAGTACATTCAAGTTTTAAGTGAAACTGATAGTATACAATTTATTATATTATTCTAACTAATAGCTTGTTACATAAGCTAATGGAAAATAGTAAATATTAAATTTGTACTCATTTGGTCTGTCATTAAATACAATTTATAAACTATTTTACGGTTAATAAAATACTTTCAAGAATCTGAGACATCAAATATTTCAATATTACTTCAATCCACGTACAAAGTTTTAAAATAGTATTTATTAGGTATAACGTATAATACAGTTTTACCGTCGTCCGCCGCAATGGAGCGCCTATTTTTCTTAGCTGAGCTACTCGTATTTTTAGTGCGGAAAAGATCTAAAATGGCGGATTAAAACTTTGAAAATACTTTATTATTAAATTCTAGTAAAAAGAAAAATTAAAATTTATTCCAATATATAATAATTTTTTTTCGAAAATAATTTATTATATTCAATTAAAATGAAAAATGAAAATTTATTCTAATACATTACATATCTAAAAAAAAAATCTATTAAAGAGCATTTTAATTGTTTTGCTTCATTTTATCGATTTATCGATTAAATAAAGCATTGTATTCGTGATTTTTTTTTTGTCCGGGCACTATATCTCTGTAGTCCGTGGACCGATTTGAATCGATGACCATTCGTTAGTCGTGTAATCTTGGAAGCTTGCCGTTGCAATCATTTTTTTGGATTTGTGATGGCTCCTTCATCCTTTAAAATGATTTTTTTTTCTTCTTTCTTGATTATCTCGAAAACGCGTCCCACGATTTTGATTAAACTTTTATAAGTTGTGAGCATATCCCAGACTAACAATATGGCATGGGTCTAGTTTCTCGTTTAACATTGCGTCTGAGGGCTTTTGGCCACCAAAGATATTCTGCTGCCATAGTTACTAAAAATCAATAAATAAGTAACAAAGTCAAAGGCTACTCTATGATCTCTGTGAAATAACGCATTTTTGAAAATTTGATGTGGTATATGTAATATAGGATGTAATGAAATCGTTGGTAGAAATAGGGGGGTAAGGATGAGGACAGAGGAAGTAGATAGATGCCTAAGGATGTGGAGGGTTGTGGTGGGATGTAAAGGGATGTGAAGAGATGTTAAGGGATGTGAAGGGATGTGGAGGGATGTGAAAGGATGTTAAGGGATGTGAAGAGATTTGAAGATTTGAAGGTGGGGATGAGGAGGGATGTGAAGGGATATGAATGGATATGAAGGGGTGGAGGGATGTGAAGGGATGTGACGGGATGTGAAGGGATGTGGAGGGATGAGAAGGGTTGTGGATGATGTGGTTACACATTTAATATATGCGAATTGTAATTTAATATTAATTTTATATTTATTCACTTATTTATTTTTAACCAAAATTAATTTGTTTTGTATTATTTTGTATTTTTCGCACAACAATCTATTATTCTATTAAAATGATAAAATGAATCTTGTGCCAATGCATTGGCAGCTTGTTTTTTTTTTATTTGTACTGGTACTTGTACTTGTACTTATTTTAATCTAGTACTTGTATTGGTACTGAAGTATTTTTTATTTTGAAAATACTTTTACTTGAAAAAATACTTTTAAGTACAATTTTTGAAAGTACTTTGTACTGGTACTTCAGTACTTTTTATCAGGTACCTGCCCATCTCTGGTTATCCCATATAGTAAGTTATCGTGAGAATTTATGATGAGAATTTATCATACGAATTAGCGAACCTTCTAAACGATTGCTCGTACAAAAAATAACACGAAATAAAACTTCACCTATGTTTAGAGACGAACATTTCTCTCATACAAACTTTTTAAGTACGATCCATGGTTTAGAAGTTATACTAATTCGCAAGGTAATTCTCAAGATAAATTAACTTATGTTGAGAATTTAACATGCAAATAGGTATAATTTCTAAACGGTGGATCGTACAGAGACATTTTGTATAACGAAAATGTTCGTCTCTAAAAATAGGTGAACTTTCATTTCATATGATTCTTCTGTACGAGCAACCGTTTAGAAGTTACGCTAATTTGCATAATTAATTCTCATAATAAATTCTCACGATAACTTTCTATATGGGATAACGACCTAACAACATTCACTTATATCATATATATAATTTGGTTCAATTTTCATCAATATATTTAAAGCATCCCAAAATTAATAAAAAATAAATAGTTTTTCAGTTATAGGTATCACTATCGGTTCAGTAAAATGCATTTTCGATACTTATATCGATAGTTTATACTGGTTTAAACTGCTCTTTCGATACCGATACTTTCGAAAGTATTGCGGTAGTGGTAGCGATAGTCGAGAAACTATCGCCGTTAGTCACAAGCCTAGATTTT
The DNA here is from genome assembly GCA_011634745.2 of Catotricha subobsoleta. Lineage (NCBI taxonomy): Eukaryota > Metazoa > Arthropoda > Insecta > Diptera > Cecidomyiidae > Catotricha > Catotricha subobsoleta. The sequence goes on from JAABKK020017818.1 coordinate 19,497, forward strand.
GCATAAAAACGGTAATAATCGCTAAATACTGGTATATTACCATTTTTATGCTGAATCACCATCAGCGGAATTATTGAGAGCTTCGGGAATACCATTTTTGGATTCCTTGACCCCGATTTCCTATATATCGGCTTCATCAGTTTCTTAATTTTTGGAATACACTTTTTGA
>JAABKK020017829.1:0-51299 GCA_011634745.2 Catotricha subobsoleta
TTAGGTCCAGTCACATCTAAAAATGCTTTTGGAGCTAGAAAATTTTAACTTTTTGGAACTCCCATACAAAAAACGAAACACCCTAATATATATATATGTACATTATTAGACTGTATCAAAACTTTTTGTCTCAGATCCTTTTTCCCAATATTGGATATCTTTGTTTTAGACTGTCCGACATCAAAACCACAGAAAAAGAATTTGTGGAAAAATGTTTAGAGGGTGCACCGTGTTGTTGAAATTTCGATAAGAATGAGTTGTATTTGAAGTCATAACTTCCGTTTCAATTTGACTAACCACGAATGATTTGGAATCGTTCAAGCCTTCTCTATAAGATGAATCTATAATTTTGAAAATCTGCTATCTCCAAAAAAAAAAAACGAAAATAAAAACTAAAAATAAAACTCAAAATACTCAAAAAGTTTAATTTTACATTATTAGGGTGGTAGAACAGACCGAAATGATGAAACGGGATTTTTGATTATTTACAATTATTAATTATACACATGTGTTATATTGTTTATTTGCTCTCCTGTAAAATTGTTAAAAGTATAAACTTGTATATAGTATTTATTATATATTTATCTGGCGGAATTTGTATAAAAGAGACATACGTTTTTTCTTACATTCAGACTAATATGAACTGATCATCCATATAGGCATATAGTTATAAAAAGTAAAATCATACAACTTTTATCATACTTGAGTATATGAAAGTTTAAAAAAGAAAAGAAAAAACAATTTGAAAGTGGGCATAAATAGGAAATGTAATGTTAGATTTATTATTTAATATTATTTTTTAGTTTATTTTCGCATAATTGCACATAAACACTAATTATTTCAAAAAGACCCAGAACATAAAATGTATACAAAACATAAAATATTTTCAATTCAATTTAAACATTTACCTATTTTTTTTTCTTTTATTTCTAACACATAAAATGTTTGCACACACTATATATTCGTATTATGCACAGCGAAATGCAAATCTTTTATGGTTATATAGTAATCATAAAAATTAGTTGCGGAAAACTGGAACTAGATACATATAATAATAATGGTATATGCCTTCCTATTTCAATATATATTATATGTATTATGGTTTATAATGTTTTGTTATTGTTCCTGTTCAAGTCAATTCAACATTGAATGGACTGGTACTAGCTGTAGTTTGGATGATATGCCTACTTCATTGCTGTTATACATTAAATTATATTATAATAGAGGTGATGTAATTTAATCATGCAATAAATAAACATACCAACCAGTATACATACACACATGCACATCCACACATTCAATCTAATGCACTAGTGAATTAAGCAAAGTGAAAATAAATGTGAGCAATTGTTTACATAATTAAATATGAATGGTTTAAACTAAGTGTACTGTATGCATAATGCCAATAGAATATTACCTGTATATTGAATGAAATGAAAGGGATTTTCTAAGTTATATCTTGATAATAAAATGTTTTCGTTAGCAAAAATGAACAGAAAAAAATAGAAGAAAGGCAAAAAATATAGCACTGAATAATTGAATAGCATAATAAAGTGGCTTAACAGGGACGCGTACTCCCTCATTTCTTTCAAATAAAATTAGAGGTTCGATTGTGAAGGTTCGGTTCTGAAGTCAAAGAGGAGGAATTGTTGAGGTTCGGTTTGGTTCAGTAAAAGAGTAAATTAAAATGTAATTTATTCGTCAATTCTCTAAAAAAGAGTAAAATAAAATACAATTTTACAGAACCGCTTAATAGCGGCAAAAATTGAAAAAGAGTTCGGTTCTAGCAAAATATTTTAAAGGTTCCGTTCTTAAGTCAAAAAAGCAGCGGTTATTGAAATTCAGTTCAGTTCGGTCCTATTCCCTCAACCAACGCGTGTTTTGTGAAAATAAGGTAGACAATAAACAAGTGGTGTTCACTAGCTTATATAGTTTATGTGGTCACTATATGATTTTATTAATAGTTTTGAATTGAATAAATTAACGATGTAATGTTTAATATGTTTTCATCCTACACCTTTGCAATGTGGTTACAAGCATATACTCTAAACATAATAAGACAACCATATATTATTAAGAAATAGTGGATATTAAGAAGAGACAATGCAGATGAAAATTTTACGATGATCATGTAAAATGTAATTAATAGGAGTATTTATATAAAGTTTATAAGATGAATTTTGTTCACATATTTGATTCAATAATATGCTGAAGAACATAATTACTATTCAAATTAAATATGATTACATTTTTTTTCATTTAAATGTTTATGCTTGCACATAAATTGCAAACTATAATAATAAAGTTTAGATAAAAGATTGCATCGCATGAGTTAATTTATAAGCTCTATGAGTGCTATTACATAATAACTATATACTTAATCGACAATTAAAATAATGAAGATGAAAATTTTTAGATGATTTCATTAGAAAACTAATGAAAATAAAGTTGATAGTTCCTGGAAGGTAAAATATGATAGCAACGAACACATACTAAAAATATCTGTAGATCCTACGCATAGCTAAATAATAGGAGTCTCCTATTTATGTAAATATTTTGAGTATTCACGTAGGTATCTCTATTATATTGATTGGAAATGTATAAATCAAAGATTCAGATAAATATAAAAGCCTAATATTTTAATATATCTTCAAAATATAGTATAAACATTTTTTTTTTACATTACCTGCTTAAATTATGACATTAAGATACAAATAAATGCCATTAAAAATAATCGCTAGTAAAATAAAACAAATTATTAAGGATTAGAAAAAGAAAAATAGCATAAATTATTATCGCCTGAACATAAAATCCAAAAATATATTGAGAAACTATCATATAGTCATATATAGATAGCATACAAATAGACAAGAAATAAACAAGGTCATTGATTAAATTAGAAACTTTATATGCTGACAATCTTAATTATCGCCCGAAAGCCAAAAAGCCTTTCGGTATGTGGTGTGTATTCTCCGTGCTAACAATGTACGACAAGTTAATAAACTTTGACAACAATATTCACGTGACTATAAACAGTTTTTAGATTAAATTAATTTATATTAAGTACTAAAGTTTATTATAACATATACACGATAATATATATATAAAGTAATAGTAATGGCATGGCATATAGATATAGATTATAGAAAATTATACAATGTAGAATATTCATTTGTTCGGTTAGATAATAGATGGATGGATACATACATGTATGTGCTTTAATAATATTACTATTACCTGGATAAAATTGCAAAGAGTTTGATGACCTTTAAATTTAATATTATGTCGGATATTCAATATCAATATTTTGTATGGTTTGTTAAAATAATATAATCTCTATTAGATATTAGATATCGATGTATTTTAGAAAAATTTAACCAATTTATATTATATAATATTATAATCTTGTGATATATTACAATAAATTACACGAATATCACGTGGTGTGGTAATGCAATAATATTGTATGTGTTCTGTTTTGTGTGTATGATTTTCATAGTAAGCAGTTTGTTGTAACGAAATCCAAATAAAAAATACTATGTTGCTTGATCCATGCGATTTAACCAATTTCTTTGTCCTACAATAAACTAACCTACCTGAATTATACTTTATTAAGGGACGGATATATGGATAATACTTGTATGTAGGTGTAACAATTATGTAAAGTTAATACATATAATATTTATTTATATATCGTTTTAAACGCGTGATAAGCTAGGAAAGCACATAATTAATTTCGTTTTTTCACATATGTTATATATTCGACAAATAATGCGAAAGTTCACAGATAGAAAATTCATTATTTCTTTAGTTTAAAAATAGATACAGTGGATTCACGTTACCGCGAGCCTTAATTATTCGAGCCCTTTTCATAAAATCGAAAGTTTTTTTGTTAATGCGAGATGTGTAAAAATCAATTAGGAAACGCTATTTTGCATTATTTTTTATGCATTTATAAGTAATTTATTATCAAAAAAATATTTAAAAAAAAAAAAATTATTATTCAAATCTGTATTACATTGTGTATTATGAAGAAAAAAGAATAGTTCATGATAACGAAATCAAAATTGTTCATGTTATCAAACTTAGATCAAATTTTGCCGAAAATGAAAAAAAAAATGGTTTCCAAGAAATATCGGCTTATATGTAGAAGTTCGCGTCTACGTTCTAACAATATGCAAATTTGGCCACTCATAAATTGGCCAACGTTGAAATTTCGATGGAATTCAAATCTCACTTCTCCTCTAAAATGTTCCGCTATTTTGTTTGATCCAGTGCTTTTAGGCAAAGTGTAAGCGTAAATGAATATATATAAAATTTAAGAATGATAAACAATTCTACGATTTCTATTGCTATTAATTATATTTGTGATGCTTTTATTGCAATATTTGCAATTATTATTATTATTTAGTTTATGTAGTTTTTTTTTCCTTTTCTATTTATTTTATTTGTAATAAAATCGTATATTTGTGAAAATAAAAATTACGGTGGGGGACCATCGATTTACTTTCTATTGAAAAAATAAAACTGATATTTACAAAATAATATTAAATAACAAATAGATGCGCAGAAAATATTGTAATGCATTTGGCAATATATCAATCTATTTTTAAGAAGGGTCCATTTAACATTGTTTACTGTTTTTAGGAAAATATATTTTAGTTACTATACCTACTTACTTATCTTATTAATATGAAGGAAACTATTATTACTTATATGGTTTGCGTATTATTTTATTCGTACAAAGTGATATTATAAAATTGGACATATAGCGAGCTGTATTAAGCTTATTGTTACTCACCAGTTTCAATTTTAATATGAAAATACTAAATGGGGTATATAAAACTATCTAGAAAATGTTTTGTTATATCGAAAACATAAAAATATTTTGTACGAAATGATAGGCACATTGTCATTGATTGATTGATTGCAATTTTATCAGGAGTGGGGTTGTTTTATTAAGTTAAATAAACACATTTTACTAAATATCGTGTATACGGTTACAAACAAACTATTATAATATTATCAATATGATATTGAATAGAAAATATATGTGTTTATTTTGTATTTTGATTTTAAATTGAAGTTAATGGATGAATTTTAAATTCCATTAAGTATTCAAGTTCCCAAATATTTTATTTTTGTTTTTTAAATTTTAATTAAATAAATAAAGTCGGGTATATTTTATATAGTTTGCATACAATTAAAAAAAACATAAATATGAATAATGAATATTAACCGAATATAGAAATAAACTAATTTATTGCTTATTTTATACGTACATCTAAAATTGATTGATAAAATTAGGCCAACCATTTAAATAGACTGATTAATGCTTAGCAATACCGTTATTTAGTGCTTTTAAATTGTTAAAGACCTACATGTAAATATGTGACAAATAATATAATAAAACTACTTTTACGAGTAGTAGAGTTTAAAGTTCTAAATTTATTATTATTTGCATGTAAATTTTCCAAATTATTAATTTATTGGTTCATAATTTTTTTCGAAGTGGTGAAAATAACTCATTACTCATCAGACAGCATAAAAAGTTTGATAATAAAACGTATCATTTCGATTTCGTAAATGTTTATGATTTTATTTGTAATAAAAGAAACATTTTGTGGAGTCTTTAATTTATAGATTTATATTTAAATTTTAGTAATTAGCGAATTATGACCGGCAAAAGTTTCAGTTGACGGAAGAAATATCGTATGGGAATAATGAATAAATGCATTTACTATCTAATAATTAAAACTATTGCACACTTGGATTATGTGAAAAAAAAAAAAAATTAAATTAAATTAGATCACACGTACACGTTTTTAATTGCCTTATTAAGTTACCAACTTACATATAATACGAGAGTAAGTACACCGCATTAAGTAAGTTAATTAAGTTTTTCAAGTCATAATATCAGCTAAAGCATTTTTATACGTGCAAAATATATAATGATGTACCTAAACTATGTATTTACTTTAATAAATAAATATTAAAATGATACCTTGAATATTATTATGTTAGCAGGTTGTTATCATGTTAAATAAAAGTGATGTTTTAATTTAAAACAAAACTTGCATGAGAAGAGTAAATACCTCTTTTTTCTCCTGAAATCTGGCATATAAAGTTATAAAAGTTACATTTCAATTCATTCTTCAGATGCCATTTTTTATTATCAGGATTTCAAAAAAAAATTATTAAAATAATCATGAGATTCTTCGTTAGAACATCTAAATTATTAAAAAAAAATAATGAATAAATTAGCGCTTTCGTTTATGGCATTAGTGAAGGTAGTAAAGTTTAAAATACCCATAACTTCTATGTGGAAGTTCATCATCTATAACCAACCACTAATTTTTGAAGTTGCAACTTTTCTTCCCTTATGATTTTTCTGTGCGATCCTCCATTTAAAAGTTACAATCTACTGAACTTTACTAATATATGCCATAAATGAAAACGCCAAAATACTATTTATAAAATTCTGGAAGATTTGGTTGCAACTTGCAATGCTAGATTAATTGATAGTTAATATAAATGTTGGATATAACAGTACCTTGGGCCTATTATTGCATCTTTTTTTTTGTAATGAGTAATTACAAATCAGATGATTGATGTATTGCGATTATCATACTTCAGTAATTTTATAACATACCTAATCTAAAATAATTTAACTCAGGGCAAGTCATGTATTGATTAAGTTATTAGATGCAAGACTAAATATAAAGAGAAGACTCAACAAAATTCATCTTATAATATACTACGGAAGCATAAAGACAAAATATGATAATATTCATTATGGGTTAATTAAGCATGAATATTACGACTATAGCAAATATTGTCAAACTTGTACCATTACAGCTATAAATCAGCCATAAGTATATATATTTATTATTTTTATTTATACTGTCTGCAGTTACGATGAATTACGCTTAAACTTTCTCTGTAGTTTATATGTGTATGTTATAAAAATGGGACTGCATACTGTCGTTAAACCCGGTATAAAAAAAGATACTTAACCAAAACTAATTTAATAAAGTACATATGTCAATTTAGAGCTTAGATAATGCTAATAATATACAAGCATAAAATCCCATGTACAATATTTTCAAGTATTGCAATGTCGAAAGATACAATACTACTACTGAAAATCATCTAGACCAATATGAAAAGTAATCCAACTGAAAAAAAAAAACAAAAAAATAACAAAGAAAGAATATAAAAATAAATTTATGGTACTTCCAAAACCATGACAACCTTGTACAGATTTGTTCTCCGGAAATTTCAACTTATCGTTTGTCGTCTCTGCTGTTACAAAGTGTACAAACACAGATCTTTACTCTCGCGCACTTAAATGTAATATGGTTATTATTATTATTAGACGTCAAAGACATAGAAACTTAATAAGAAGTTTTGATGAAAGTTTTCACTAAAACATTGTTTTATAACAATCGACGTCTTGTGTACAATAGTATCATACACTATTTAGAGGTTTTGTTATAACTATTACAACTTAATATAGGACTAGCGCATATTGTGGAAAATGATTTTCAATTTTTCGTTTGTTGTGGTGATTAAAGTTTTGTTTCGCCCCTCGAAAGAGGGCTGTTGAGTTCAACCGTACAGGAGATTTTATAAATAAATAAATACAATTTCGTAAGCTTTAGTTAAATATATAGGTAGCATTTTAATATAGTTAGTTGCTTTTGTAAATATTTCGAAAAACATATTTAAATAAACAGTAAAACCTCTTAATTGGACCACTATTGAATTCACCAGAAAAGTGAATATTTTATTAATATTAGAACCAGTTGTGTAGACTATTAGAGCAGTTTCACAGTCGTGGTTTTCTGCGGTCTAATTTTTTTTTAGATTTATTGTATATTCAAATAATGTAAGATCACTGCTGTTTATATAATTTGCTTTGCTTTTAAAATTGACCAACAGCAAATGTTTCATTGCAAACCCAGATTATTCCTCAATTTTAAGTTAGGATTCAATTCTTCTATATAAAATCTGGCTGTAAAAATATTTAAGCAAAACAAATTAATATCTGGCAATAAATCATAAAACAATACCCGCTACCTTGTTAATTTGATTCGTTGCTATAACTCCTTTCATAAAAAATGTTGGAAAAAAAAAGTAAAACGGGACAACTCATGATTTTTTTTATTATCTTCAAATTAGCTACCATTAAAATTTTATAATATAATCTACGTAAAAAAAACAGACACACACACAAAAAAAAAAATATATTTTGATATACTTATCTTTCAGGGCGGTCTACCAGATATTATGAGTGCTGATTTATTAACCCAAAGATCCCGTAGTCGCGTACTATATTATTATGTTCAGGTAATTATTATGCAATTCGTTACATTATTTCTCTCTCTACCTCTATGTTTGACTGGCCGGCCTGTTTACACAAAATTATTATACATAAAATAAATATTTTGCAAAATATTGGTACTCAGAATCTGAGTTGTACTTTTTAAACTACAATACAATCACTGAGCAATGTATTTATAACCAGAAACGAAAAATAAAAAAAAAAAACTTTCCAATTAGGGTATTATTATGTAGTTGTTGGCTGGCTGTTGTTTTTATTTTCTCTTCTCTTAATACTTTTTAGCGTGTAGGTACTTTTAAGTTAATACATTTTTTTGAATTACCCGTATTTTCATATTTGTTTTGTGCATCACGAAATTTAATGCTTCTCGGGCACAAGATATCCATTTGTATTATAAAAATTAATCACACATCATAAAGAAAAAAGAACAAAAGTTATAACAACTCAACATAAATATCAGTAAAATCCACAAACCATGGGAATATAATTTGTTCCTACTTTGCTGAATGTATATGCATTGAGCATTGTTATATATATTATATAATTTTATATACCTGCGGATTTTATTTCGTCTACTTTAATAATGTATAAAAACAGGAAGACCTATATTATGTCTAATTAAGCACTGTGTAAACAGTATTTCTTATAATGCTTTCTTTTGTTTGTGTATGTTTGATTTGATTTTATATATATTTTTTAATTTATAGTTGTACTAGGTTTGATTTATTGATTGATAATTAGATGAATTCTAAGTGGGTAATTGATGAGATATTTTCTTAGCAAATATTGGAATGACTGAATATAAGTCAGTATAACTGGTTGTTTGTTTACATACATGGTCAGTTCGAAATAATTGAGGTATTGATTATATCGTTTACTCTTAGGTAGAGGATACCGATATTATCTGAAAAAGCAAAAGCAAGATATGTTGTTCTTTTTATTTCGTTAGATTATGATACTAATTTTCCAAGCCTATTTAAGAGATATATTAAATTGTTTTCTTAAGATTGGGAGCTTCGACCTACGTATCCATATTTAATATTTATTTCTGATTTTTCTTTTTAAACTATTTCCGCAATAATTTAAGTAGTGGTAGCAATTTCAAATTTCATTTACTATACTTATATATTTGGTGCAAAATAATATTAAACTTACTGCTAATGAAAAAAGGATGCAAATTGACCACAACTATTGTTTAATTTTCTTTAGGGTTTTTTTTTTTTTGTAAATGTATAACTTTTTGAGATACCGATCAAAAGTAAACGAATCGGAAATGTAGCGCGCATGATATATTTAGCAGCAATTCTATAAGTATTAATTTTGAATAGGTTTGTTCTATAACTGGATTCGATTTTTTGAAATTGATTACTCTTTGGGACTTAGATTCAATCGGTAATTTGAATTAAAAAAAGAACTTTCAAAGTGGCGCCATATAATAAATTATAATATTTTCTGAAGTTTAAGTATCGATATGTAATTTAATTGAATCATTTCCACTTCTATTATATTAAAAGACATAAGTAAAATATATCCCATTTTATTATATTATATCTTAGTGGTTACCATAGAACTGAATATAATATGTATATATGTATTTATATATTTTGTAGTAATTCAATGCAATATATTTATACATCGTACGAATTACGAAATAGATAAGAAGACATATGACCCCAACAATAATAATTCAACCCCATTATTTCAATGAATCACTGTATATTAGTTTTTTTTTGTCCTTCTTCTTCTATTATATTGTTATATGCAGAATATAATCGAACCATGCATAATACACACATATTCAGTCATTTTGGTATGGATATATTTATGTATAAATAAATGAATAAAATAAGGGTGCGGAAACATATACTTAACAATCAGACATGCTTCTTTACTTAAGCGTGATATTGAATCTAGAGATGCGTAAACATAATATGATAAATGGACAAAAAAAACAAATTATATATTCTTGCAGCTATTTTATAGATTGATAAAACTATGAAAATAATATTGTTATCGATATGAAAAATATATGAATTGGCATGAACATTATAAAATGCTGAAGATGATTATGAAAGTGCGACCGTATGATTTAGCAGTTTTGGATTACAATGTATCATTTTAACAAACATACACTCTAATATTTAACATCCATTAACTTGTAATTGTAACTATATGCAATTAATTTTATTAGGTTATTCTTTCGTCGCATCACATTGGTTTCATTTTAAAAAAAATAAATATTTTTAATGATATTTTAAACCAGTTCTAAATTATATTAAAAAATAAAACATCTTTCAACACAACAAGAACATGGTTAACCTACAAGTATGAATAATAATAATAATAAAAAAAAACTTCTCAAAACCTATAATTATTATGGAAAAATGTTCATTTTAATTTTACCCGTGTCCATGCGTTCTTCTTTATTTCTTTTTTTTTTTTTTATATACCTACCTGTTGTTTTTTTTTTTCTTCCTTTATGTTTAACTGGACTGCAGGCTATATTTATATGCCTATAGATTTTTTCTTACCAAATTGTTTTTTAACTGATCATAAATTATATAAGACGAATTAATCACCAACAAAAATTTGTATTATAAATGTACTAAGAATAAATTTAAAAATTTAAAAATATTGTTCATCGTTTCGAAAATCCATCCAGAGGCGAATTTATATGGTACCGCTACTTGAAATAAGTTTATGGACACCTAATCAATATAGTCAGATAGTCAAACGATACATGAAACCGGTATTGTCAATTTTGTTGCAAATCCATTTTCAAGAATTTCACAAGTATTATAAATTTTAATTAAATTATATTATTGTAAAATTCTTCGTTTAATTAATACTTAGCTTAAATTTGATACTCGTGAGCTGTTTTGTTTGTCAATGTATTAATTTAATTGAATTATTTTATTATAAATAGATGTGATTAAAATGAAATTATCTTATTTATTTATACCTACAGATAAAATTTCAATATACGAGTATAAGAGTTTTTTTTTTGTTTTTCAAATATTTTAATGTCATCTGAGGGTTTTGGTCATTATTAGTCCGCCTCTGTATCCATTCATTAAAGTATTTGGTTATAAATTAGTTCGGTATACATTAAGAAGCATCTATTTATATTATTTATAAAGTAATCAATCAGTGATGTATGTGAAACAAGACATTTTCGAGGAAGAGAAAATTAAACCGTTGACGTGATGACATTTTACATAATTTCTTTTTTAATAATTGTTTTCTGTATAAGATATATATATTAAATGAAAAAACAAAAACAAAAATTCTATGCCATATGTACAATTGTACATTAACTGCATATAGAGCATTTAGTTGAAGATAACTTAACGATATTGTAAGTATGTGAATTTTCTTTAAAAAATAAAAATAAAAATGAGTAGAAAAAAAAAATTCTATATGGGTTAAATATAATAATATATAAAACATTTCTGTTAATAAAGCTTCCAATGGATTGGTTTTTTTTATATATAAACTTCATTTTTGTTAAAAAAAAAAAAAAATTAAAAAATACGAAACCAATACTTAATTTTTTTTTAAAAAAATAAAGTGAAAATATTGTTTTTAACAAAATAAAATTTAATTGTCGAAATTATTCCAAATAAAATTATCAATACCTATAGTCATTTTAAATCAATTTAAATACTTTCTATAATTATTCTTGACTAACTTGAAAATACTTCCAATGAATGAATTGTAAGAGTTTGATCATACATTTCTTTTTAGTAATTTTAAACCCGTTTTGTATGATAAACGAATGGAATTTTCTCATAATAATAACATCATTTTCACATTAAAATTATTAATAAGAATTGATTCTTCTGTACTTTGCAAAATAAAATTAAAATTAAAATAAATCCTATTGAAGTTTTCCTTTAATTTGGCCATTTCAATTGAAAGTGAACCATAACTGTGAACATAATATAAATAATTACGTTATAATATCAACAAACAAACGTAATCCTTACAGCAATCCTTTCACATAACATTTATATTTTTATTTGTTTTTATTTTTTAAAAAAACTTTATTTTTCCCATTTTGCTTCATTACAATAATTTTATTTAGAGCTAATATTAAATGACAGAACATAAACGTAAGCATTAAATATTATAATAAACAGAGAATAAAAGGATTCTTCTTTTGTGTTATGTTTTCCATAGACATATAAAAAAAAAGAGAGGAAGAAAAGGAAAACAAAAGAACATAACAACATAACACAATAAGTACATACAGCGTAAGCAAGTAGCTGAGCATAATTCTATTTTTGTGTTAATTAGATGTACTTAACATGTATAAAGTACTTGTTTTAAATTAGATGAGAAGATGGAAAAATAAATTGTTGTTCATGAATACAAATTGAGGTTAATTTTCGGTAAAAGTGATTATAGGAAAGGAAAATGATGTTTTAATTTTTAACGATACAGCTAATGACTTTTAGGCAAACACTCTTTATATATATATATTATATATATTATATATATTTACTTTGGAATAGTCCCAGTAAACATTTGTTATTATATGCATTTTGGAAATCTTGAATGTATTTTAAAGTTATTTTAATTCTTAATTGACAAATTTTATTATCATGCATGCTTTTCTATTTTATGTAAACTAATTTATAACAACATTTCAATGATTCAAATCGTTTTGAATTTATTATTAATTTTCTTTCTATTTAATAATATTATTTTTTTCATTCATATTTTCCGTTAATTTAAAAGAAAATTTCTATTATTTTTCAAATCATTATATTGGCTAGGGACGTGCTTGAACTAAATCCGATTGCTAATATCAGATTTCAAATATTTATTCTCATTTTCAACACTGTCTCTGTATTCGATTATAAAATATGAATCACAAAAACAAATATAAAAGTTGATGTGATCCTGATCATTTGTTATCGTATCGTATTTACAATTACTGCGTAAATTTTTAACCCGTTAACACCAAATCCTTTGTTAAACCGTGTAATATATTTATATGCTGTTCAGTTATATTCCCATGTAATTTGATGACACACCGTACGTTTAACCACCTTTCGAACTTATTCAGCAACATTTAAATAAAAATAAAAATAAATATTTATTGGGGTTAGAACATAACGGAAACGTTAAATAATTATTATAGATATTCATGAACCACACCAATGTACACGTATATTTGTGTACAAAAGATTGAAAAGGAACACAGGATCCACCTAATAAGCAATAACAATAATTTCTTGTTATATTCGACTACTTACATTACTAATAACATAAATAAATGAAACAGTGTATTATTACGAAAGTAATCCGATTTTCATAGAGATTTTCCACCTTAAGCTTTCAGGTTTTATTTCTTTATTTCGTTTGTTTTGTTTTGTTTTTTTTTTTCTTTTCGTTGATTATATTCTTATATAAAATATTTATAATTAATAAACGCAAAGAAATTAAATGCTTTATTAAAAGAGGCAGGAACACAAACAGGAGTCAAAACAATATATACTAAAGAAATGAAAAATGTATGGAAAATTACTAACTGGAGGGCTTACAATCAAAATAATATATATTCTAAGTATTAATTTTATATGTTGCTAAAACAAAAGCATGGTCTTTACAAATCACAGCTTTATTCGTACATATCTATTTATAAATGCGTGTGTGTGTGTATTAGTAATTATTTGTTTTTGGATTTTAAGTTTGGCCATATGGCACACATAATTTCCATATAGATGGTATACTCTGTGTCTGCATTTTCATCAATCATCTTGAAGTTCAATACTTATTGACATATTGCGTTGACATTGCCTTTTAAAATTCTTCGATGTGATTCCGATATGTTATTAGATTAAAAAAACAAAAGAAAAAGAATTATGTTGTGCTGCTGCTGCTGCTGCTCGGGTTGTTAAATTTATAAAAATATTTCATGAAATATTTATGAGAGAGCATTCTATTTGGTATAAGTTACATTTAATAGATATTAAATAAAACAGAATGATTGTCGGTACACGGCTAATATGTTGTTGTCTGGAAATAAAAAACTCCTTTAAATATTTGTTTTTTATTACATTTAATATTTCTTTTTTCTTTTTTTTGTATGAAGTTAATATGGAAAAGATGCTTCACTGATTATTTTAGATGAATTATGTATATATAATACTAAATAAGCAGAAATTTTAATATTTATTTGCTTAGTAACAACACCTCAAACTGAATTCAAAACTTCGCTGTGATTTTCTCTTCCTCAATAAATATAATGATTTCTAAACATATAAATATTATAATTTTGGTTAATATATGTATAATTCTTAATTAATAATTTTTTTGAAAATAATCGTTCCATTAAGACAAGCATTTCTTGAATATATTTTTTAAGGCAAAAGAAGCATTATCCCAATGGAAAATAAACCTCTAAAATTAAATTTTTTTTTTTGGTGAATTGAAAGATATTTTAAACAATTTTAATGAATTAATTTTTTGAAAATTCTTTGCTTATGAACCAATCAATCTATGTTTTAATTGATAAAACATGGATTAATTCTTTGAAATATGTATTAAAAATTCTTTGAACTTTTAATTTCTGATAAATTATTTTTCTTTACCATCAGCAATTGAAAATAAGTAGAAAAATACACTAGAGATAAGTGCTCAAGTCTCAATAATGACAGAGATGTTTCTGATCATTAAATGTCAATTCAAGAGATTAGATCAACGTCTTGAAGGTTTTTCAAATATTTTACTGACATATGTTCTCTAAAATATCTAAATTTTTTAAAAAATAATAGTAATAAATATTGCTTCAGAGAGTTCAGGAGATGTTTTCAGCAAAATATTTGATATATATCTTTAAGACGTTATGCGTACTTGAGTTGAAATTAATTCCTCAGAGACGAAACAAAAATATTTTTGATTATAATTTCAATGTCTTTTCCTTATATTAGAAATATCTGTTTAAGATATTAACAGAAAAACAATTATCTCTAAGATTTTCTATAGATATATTTGCAAATAAGTTTAATGTATCTCATTGATACTCAAACTCATGTTGCTGGGATTTATTGAAGGACAAGTCATTTGGCAAACTATGTAATGTAATTTCAGAACTGGCTAAGGAAAACAAATATAAAGCAGGATAAAATATATCATCCAAATATTAACAAATTTTTCACAGCTTATGATATTTAGATTTACTAGATTTGATAGAAAATTTTAACAATCAAATAAAATAATAACTTGAATGATAAAATTAATGTAAATATTTTTTTTTAGAATAGTCCATACAAATAGTATTACTTGAATTTTAATTAATACAGTGTAGTATTTTTATACCTTCATTGTAAATGCTTGTGTGAATGGTGTTTACTTCATGTTTTTCATATTATATTTTATCCAATAAAATAGAAAACAAAAATCATTTTTGTTGTTTTGTCTCATAAAATCGTAAATATACTATAGTGAGCAAATAAAAAGTGAGCGAGCACCACCAAAACTATTAACTTTATGCATTATTATCGTCTATATTTTCATTTTTATAGCCTTTATTTGCATATTAAATGCACTAATAAGTAATAATAATAATAACAAAACCCAAAGCAGTTTAACCACTTTGACGGTTCGCATTTAATTAAACTATATCAACAATATTCTCAAAACCTATTCAATATTACGTGGGGTCAGTATCTTAATGTACTTATATAGTTCTTGACATTATTAACAATAAACTTCATTTTTTCCTTCTTTTTCATTTAATTTTTTTTACGCATTCTTCCTTCCTTTGCATATCATATTATATTACCGGTTATCAGAAGTTAAATTGCTGATATCTTAAAATTAATTTCATTATATATATTTTGCTGCTTGTGACTGTGCAACCGCAACCAATATGGATTTAAAGATATGTAATATTCTTCGAAATATTATAAATATAGAACATGTTAAAGATTAAACTTCTGAATTTCTTTTTCATGGAAAGAAACTATATTTTTTTGTGTTTCTTTCATCATGTTTTTTTTTTATTATTATTTAATTATTTTGTTTTCAGTAGTTTCTGGCAGGGACGCATCCCAAACCGAACCAAATTGAACCGAACCAAATTGAACCGAACCAAATTGAACCGAACCAAACTGAACTGAACCGAACCGAACCGAACCGAACCGAACCGAACTTCAAGAACCCCTGCTTTTTTGACTTCAGAACCGAACCTTTAAAATATTTTTCAAGAACCGAACCCTTAGAACCGAATCCCCATAAAATTAGAAGGGTACGCATCCCTGGTTTCTGGTCATAAGAAGTAGTAAGCGAAAATGTTCAAATACTACAAACTAAAATAGATTGTATGGTGAATTTTCATTTTTAAATATTTCGTATAATATATAGTAAAATAGTCAACCCATTAAATGATAAAACAATTCCCGTAATTCGTTTTAAGCGGATGTTAATCTGTAAACATTGTACTTACTTGAAGATTGAAATAAAAACATCAAATAATGTCAACAATATTAAAAGGAAAATATAGAATGATATTGTAAATGTCAATTAGTTCTTTATTTTTTCTATAAGTACAATGAACAATATTTAAAAATATTGAATTATGCTAATCTAATTATATTCAATCCACATATTCATTTTTATTAAAAAAAAAAAAAAAATGCAACAACAACCACAAAGCGATTTGCACAGTTCCAGGCATACCTAAAAGCTAACTATAAAACAATATTGAATATGATTAACATCAAAATATTTACTTCAAAATTCACATAATGAATATTTAAAGAAGCAAAAATAAAAAAAAATAAAAAATAGAATGTTATAAACATCGTTGTCTTCTCCGGTGAAACATTTAGAACTGTCTTTTATGGTGAACAATGTCAAATGGTCAACACGAGACAAGCATTTATACCGAATTGTTTATTAATGAGTCTCTATGGGTCATGTGAAGAAAATGTCGAAACATATATAATATATATGTATATAAGTGGTATGTACATGTAGATAGTACAATCATATGCACAATATATAACTTACCTGGGCAAAGTGAATATAGAATTATTTAAATTTATTGTATTTTTCTTTGTTACGTATTTAATGGTTTCATGTGACGGAGCAGTTATATTGTGTACGTGGTAGAAACTTTGGCTTTTTAGTTTGAAGAGTTGTCTATGCTTGAACCTGAGCAAGATTCTTTTGTATGTTATATTTTGTATGCAAATAAATGACAGGCAGCACATCTTATATGCAAAATTTTAATTATCTAATTAAATCTCGGTAAATTCTGAATAATATTAAAGTTTCATTATTTTAGCATACTTAAGAAATGAATTCATTGTTTTTGACAACCTCTAATTTGAATTGCTGCAAGGCTTATGATTAATATTTTTATTGATTCATCAAAAAAGAAGAATTTTTCGAGAAAATTTTAATCTGTAGCAGGGTTTTGGATATTTTTGATTTATTTGATCTTTTCATGTTTTTTTTTTTCATACTTCATTTTCGAAAAAAAAATAAAAGAATTGTAATTTTGGTTTTCTTTTACAAAAATAAAGTCGTGTATCAATCCACTGGCAAACTTGAAATCAATGAACCTAAAAATAATTGTGTTAAACATAAATGATAATCTAAAAGTTGTAAAGAAAATGTGTAATTTTAGATTTAATTTTGGTTAGCCAGCATTAATGTTTTTTATTGTAGATTTGTAATACTTAGAAATTTATTTTCCGTATCCCACTCAAATTCTATTTCATGAAAATTTGATCATATTTTATTTCTATATTCGTACATGTCGTTCAGTTTTTTTTTTTTTTTTTAATAAAATATCTAAATGTCATAGCCGAACATAATAATGCAATTTTATTATTTATTTTATATTTATTTATTTGTGTTATTTCTTTTTGCTTTCTCGCAATGTTAAATATTCTAAATAAATAGAACACATTACTTTTACTTCATAAGAGTATAATAATACAGATATTGATATTACCATATAAGACATCGTACACATACAAAAATGGTTTTAACAGATGCGCATCATAAAGAATGCAGATATATAAAATCCAAGTAAAAATTTCACGTTTGAGAGGGTGGCAGTAGCATATAATATGGATTTGGTGGTTGAAAAACGTGAGTAGCAAATTAAATACAATTTTTCTATATGTACGCCGCGCGATATGTTGGTTATGTAATGTAATACTAATATTGTATATTATAATAATAATAATGCTTTCTTATTCGAGAAATTTACGGAATTGCTTTGCACTGCAGCTCCCATTTATTATTATTAATATTTTATTATTTATCATATACCAATTTATGGGATTTATATGCGATCGTACAGATTTTTTTATTGTAATGGATTTTGGTTAGAATGGTTTTTCTTTTGGGTAATAATGTATAAGGTTTTCAATAAAATATTAGTTTCGTTTTCATAACTTAACCTCGATGTACGTTTTATATAAATAGAATTTCTATTATATAGAAAATTTATATTTGATATCCAGGAGACGAGGTGAGATAAGTAGATAAAATGAAAACCAATAAATATTGCACATAGCATAAGACAAATAGGAAACTTTCATTTTTCTTACAAAATAAAGGTTTTGTTTTTCACGTCTCTATTGATAATTTAATAAAATTGTAATCATTTTAATTGATGAAAAACAAACACAAAATAATCTGGAATGAACTTTAGATTATTTTATATTTAATTTGTGCAAATTGAAAAAAACGTTTTAACTTAAGTTCTATTTACTTTTAAATAAGATAAAAATAATGGAACATTTAGTTTTCAGCATTTTCTTTTTTCATTTTTTTTTTTTTTACTATTTGTTGGTTTTATTTTTTTTTCTTAGGATTTGCTGGACGGATTTTAATGATCGGCCCATTGTTGTAATATTTTTTTTTATTTTACGACCCGACAATCCAAAATAGTTCAAGACTATTGACTATATAGTTTTGACAATCATTAAAATCTTTCAGAAAAATACATATAAATATATATAACGCTTAATTAATGAGCAAAACGATCAAAACTAGAATTAATTGAAATGTAAAAAATTGCTAGTTTAATTAGTCTAATTGGCTGTTTGTTTGATGGCATTGTGTCTATAACTTGAGAAAAATAATTCTTAATTTTAATTATAAAAATTAAAATTCTCTAGAAGAATAGTGAAAGCTAAGTATAAGAACGTAAAAAATCTTCTTCTTCAAAAAAAAGTAATTTATATTTTTCTTATTGTATTCCTAGATTTTCTACAGTTTAGACAGTAAATTATCTTATGATCACACCATAAAGGAAAGCATTTTTTTTTCATACCGATAAACAAGGATATCATTCAATCGGATAAACCGTAGATTTCTTCTTTGACAAAAAAAAAAAATAATAATGGTTTTCTTTCACTATTCCAAATGAAATTGTTAATTCTAAAAGATTTGTACCTTCTTTCCATTGCCGGATATTGTTTTAGATTTCTTATAAGAACTATACATGATTAAGAAACAAATACACTGAGACACATCTTGTCGCTTACATGAAACGATATGATCTTTATCATCATCAATTTTCTTTATCCCTTTTAATATACTCGAAAAACCAAAAATTTACTAAAAGAGCGAGAGGTATAGTAGATTTTAACGAAATAATATTACTTAACAAGGAGTAAAGTTAAAGTCAGGCAACAAACATCACAATATTCTAAATGTTTTGCCATTAAATTAAATGTGAGGGTTTTAACATGTACTAAAATGTATGCTTTAATTAAAACAACATGCCCTCGAGGACATCCAGAGCTTCTTGTTATATATATATATGTATATATATATATATTTTTTTTTTTTGTGTTATTTAGTTCTATATATTGCGTAGGTATATTAATGCGCCATGATTATGTTTATATATAATATTCTATATATTCAAAGAAAATCCCCTATCGTTATGTAGATAGTAGATACAAATAAATGTATTAGAGATATATCAAACCATCATGTGTATGATGGGTGTATTGGGTATATAATGTGTATGTATTACTGATGCATATAATACGCGCGTAAACAACAGAAGATAGAATTATACGTCCTACTGTAGAATTATCTATAGATAATATAAAAAAGGCCAATTTAATAAAGTAAAAGATTGCCTTCCTTTTATTTTGGTGGTTCGGTTTTTCAAAATATCTTCTATAATACACTTTCCACACAGATTGTACGAAGGAACTTTGATGGGGTTTCTATTTTCTATCTTGTGTACAAGGATGATAAAAATGGTATGAGTAAAATTGACTATGATATTAAGTAATATGGTTCGGTGATGTGGCATCAACAATATCCTATATATATTTTGTCTGTGTTTCGTTGCTTGTCTAGTATATATATAAATAAAATATATATATAATATATAATATATATACATAATACCTATAATATAACAACGTATACCCACAGTTTTGCAGACAAAATAATGAAATCCTATAAATCGTGAATAATAAAAAAAAAAAAAAAAAAAAAAGTGGAGAACGAGTGGAAACTAACAAGAGCCTTTCATCATAACAAATATGTTAGCATTATGGGTGATTACATTAACATATTTTTGCAATATCATTATTATTATTATTATTATTTTGATATATTATTACACATAACATTTTATGAATTTGATTTGACATGAGAGAGAAATAGAACATATATTATATTAAAATCTCGATGAAAATTCAACAAAATTTTAATGATGTTGTGCTAGAAAATTTTACAGCATTGACTAGATATTTTAATTTTATCGTAAATATTTCTAAAGCGGTGTGTGGTCAATGACCAACAATTATTTTATCTAAAATATTTTACCATTGTATGAAAAGTTAGCTAGCAGAATTTTCTATTGTTAGTACCTATATTTAATAATTAAATTTTACGACCATTAATATGTTGGAAAAGTTTACAATAAAACTTTAATATTTCATTATTTTTATATAAAACATATCATAATATTCGATGCGATATATTTTATGAAAACAAATGATTACATTTTCTTCTTTTATTAGCCAATTACCCGTAGATTTTCTTTTTTCTAAAAATATTTATATATAAATATAATTAATCAAATACTTTTAGATTATCTTAAATGTTTATTGTTTATAAAAACTAATGATAATCGTCCAATTATTTGTGCGAAAGAACATTTCCATTGCATTTTTATTTTTTAAATTACCCACCAATTCTCGGTACTCCATGACCTTTTTTTTTTAGATTTTAAGCAATGAAAGTAATAGAACGAATGGGAGATTACGCATCTGGAACCGAATAACTCAAAATGACATTTATATCTAAGAAATTTCCATGTGGTTTTTAAGGCGAACTTTTCGGAGATATATATAGGCTATGTAATATAAAAAATGATGGGTAATATTTACCCATAATGGTTAAATTCCCTACTATCAAATCACAAACATTTCCCTTCGCGGAGAGTTCGACCATATCTCTGCTTGCCTCTAACAATCCTTTAAACTCTAATCGCTATACATCAATAAAAATATAAAAAAAAATCTACTTAAATTTTATTATTAAATGGAAATACACATTGATATCATGTAAATAATACATTTTAAAATATTGCCTAAGAGCTATTTGATAGTACCAACTTTAATTACAAATGTTTTCAATTAGGTAGGCTATATATGTGGTTGTCACAAAACATGCAGAAATTTTAGATATACATAGTTATATATTATGAACAATGTACATATAGATAGTCTATAAGAGTGCTGCTCATCTGTATATAGGCCGAATTCTGAAAATCATTTCCACAAAAAGCAGTTTAAAATTTGAATTATATAGATTATAAATTGCAAAATGGCCTGAAATCGACTAGTAGATGTACGCTTTCCACACATAACTATATCAATAAATTTCATTATAATGTGAACATTGTTGTAATTTGTATCTACAGAAAGCTTACTATTTAATTATGTATACAGCGAATGGAATCAAATTTATACTAATTGTTTTTCATTTATTACACAATATTATACGTAACAACATATAAATTTACACGTAAATATTTTTCATTTAGGCAAACATATATAAATAATATTTAATATGCTTAACATTGTTGTGATGGCAATGGCGACGATGACAGCGACAACATCAATGATAATAACAATGACACTATGATGAGTATTATAACCGTTGAAAACTTTACTTTATAATTGATAATAATGCTTAAGGCTAGAATTAGGTCACCCTTAAAATGTTCAAAATTTAAGTAGATTAAATTTTGAGAATGTTGTTCATTTTAATTGAAGCTTTTAAGGGTTTAGAAAAAAATACAATCAAGCTGGCAATATATATTTTTTGTTTTTTTTTTAATTTTTTTTATTTCTTGTTTACATTTAACAGCAAATAGAACACAGATTGCTCATTTTATTATGTATGGGCTTCGCAAAATTATCCCTACTTTTTATAAACTAATCATTGTACAGCACACACAGACACACCTTAATATAAATCGTAGGGAGAATATTAAAAAATAATAATAAAAATATATTAATCGTATTTTTGCTTGATAACAAAAAAAAAAAAAAACAGGATCCTCCAAATTATATACCAAATTAAAATCATAAATTTCAATATTTCCACCCAGCATCCCAGTAGAGTATTAATAATAAAATAATTATCAAGCTATTATTCTTCTTTTTTGTTTTTGTTGTTGTTGTTATTTCTATTTCATAAAACAACGCAACAATGACGGCAACATCAAATACTTTATTATACTTTATAAGGTAATAAATTCTTTTAATGAATTTTCAAATTTAATTTTATAAATAAGTAATTGACAATGACGACAATGCTATTATATAAGCAGTGGCAGTCACTCACATATACGCACTATATAATTAAGTCAAAATACGTTGAAGATCAATCAATCAAAACCAATATATAAACACACTCAAAAATGAAAAGCCATTGTGTACCGACTTTGTCTTTTCATTTATGTGTACAGAAAGTTTGTCATTTTAAACAACCAACAAGAATTTTAACCAGAAAAATATAGTAAAGTGCATGATTATTGGAAAGAAGACTGGTTCATTAATTTTAAAATAATATTGAAGATGTTATATTTCATATCAAATAATAAAAATAGAAAAGAAGTAAAACTGCTATGATAAAACTTACAAAAGATAAAGAACGGATTATGTGCGTATTGTGATTTGTGACTTGTGAATTCATGACTATTCTTCTAGGAATATCTACCACAGCAATCAGTTTGTCAAGCCAATTAAACATATAAATTCATTCATACGCACAATTTTTAAATAAAATTATAACAGTTGGTAAGTAAAAGAACATTTTCTAGCATTTATTTACATTAATAGTTTTACTTAGTTTGCCAATTTGTTTAATTTTAACCAAATTTTACATATACCTATATGTAATATATATAATTTTTGTTATTAAGCAAAGTTTACTTACACTTTTGTGCGAAATAATCTACAATCTACAGTCGAAATATTTTTTCCCACATTGAGTAAACATTTTTTTTTTTAAATAAATTGATTTTTAATTGTTTAATTTTTAGGTTAACTTGTAATAAAGCACAAAATATAGCTATAAGCTGCAGTTAATCTGCAATCGTAAAATGCTCAACCAGTCCTAAATGACAAATTCAATTCAATTATCTAAATGTTCAACAGCATAAAATTTTAATAAATATAAAGTGGATGCTGGACTCTGAAATATATATTTTTTTCATATCTTACTTTTTATGCTTAGAAAAACCATGATTAAACCTATCCTTAAGTAGGTTTAAATTTCAAGGAGAATTGCATTTTGTGTTTTGTAAATTAATGCTTATACATTTTGCTCTAAATAAATGTTAGAGAACTGTATCCATAAATAGAATTCACAACACATAAA
This sequence comes from Catotricha subobsoleta, assembly GCA_011634745.2. NCBI lineage: Eukaryota > Metazoa > Arthropoda > Insecta > Diptera > Cecidomyiidae > Catotricha > Catotricha subobsoleta. Next base: position 24,245 of record JAABKK020017829.1, read on the forward strand.
ACATAGATTATAATATAGCGTAATGACGGAACTATGGGAATTTTAAGCTGCAGTAAAATTAAACCAAAGCTGACGAAATTCTATAGAGGACGAGATATACAATACTGATATACAAATAAAAATAGTTACATATTGATACAAGTTTCATCATCATCATCATTTTCATCCTTCTTCCACTGTATTACATAATGCAAAGTTGATTTAAATTTATAATTACTTTTGCAACAGTAATTTTCTAAGGATGTTTAAATGTTTTCTTCGTCTCACATTTTCTAGTTATATTCCATGTAATTGTAGATGTACCAACGTAGAAATACATTATGTGGTGAAATTGTATAAGCGCTCAAGGAAAATTGTTTTCTAAAGTCTTATTAACAAGGTTGTTATTTACTTATGTTTTCTTAAGTTAGATTTTAGTAATTGAGACGGACAATATTATTTATATATATACGAAGAAAGTTTGGAAGAAATTTATTATGAAACTTTTATACACTGAAAAACTGGACCATTCGCATTGCAGTAGAACTTTCCCATTCTCAGTTACTGGTTGTAATTTATAGTTAAAAAGGTAGCTTAGCTCCATAGTATTTAGGTCACATAATTACAACCAGAAAATTAGTGTTTCATTTGTAAAACCATATGTTAAAAAAAAAACAACAACAACAACAAACGATGACTTTAAATCTTTAGTATATTTGCAGATTAAATTCTAGTTGAAATAAAATGACCATAAAAATGAGCTCATTAAGTTTTAAATCTCGAAAACTGCAGATGAGATTTCTTGAAGTAATGAAAACGGTTATATTATTTTGACACAGAGAGAACGAAAATATTGACCAAGTTATATAATTTTCGATGCCACTTTATAGTAAATATCGAAACTTGTGTTAGATACACTATAATGTAGAGAACGATCAAAAATTTAGGTACAAGTTTTTACAATTCAATAAGTCTTCATAAAAGCGTTTAGTCCTAAAACAGATAACATTAATAAGCTCCGGATATTGGTATTGCTATTGATTATCATAATAATATTCCCATAAAATTCAGTTATTCCTTATTTTGGCTAAAGTGCGTTCTTGAACCAAATAAGGCGTATTTTTATATTTTTGTCTTGTCTATATCTATGATTCACTATATCCGTGAATCATAGAAATTAATTGCATGATAATATAAACAAGGCGTAGTAAAGAGACTGAGTCTGAGGGTTATATTATTATTGTTTTATCTATATGACTAATTATCATCACATCACACATCAAAAAAACGTGACATTATTAACTAGCCATCGTATAAACAGGAGGCACTACCTACATTCCTGACTATAGTCACATAAATTATATTTAATTTACACCAAAAATTGTTACGTGACGTAACAAAATGTGCTCAACATTGAATGGGTATGATATTAACTTTTTTAATTTTTTTTTGTTCTGAACAGAAAATCACCCTCATATTTTTTTTTTTTACACAAAAGAAAAGAAAATTCGATATGAACAAATGCACATAAACGTTTTCGCCTTTATATTGATATCATAAAATACAAATAAAATTTCTGTATGACATGTTTTGTCTGTTTGTATCTATAATTTTTTTATATATACTAATTCGCCACAGAGACTAAACAATAAAAATTTATATCTATCCCAATCATAAAAGAAAATAAAATAAATTAAACAGCATCCCTAAAAATGGGTAATACGCTTTTTCATCTTTGTTGATGCGAATTCATTTTTTTCATTTTTTTATTATCGTAACTTTGCAATGCATTCAATGAGAAACATTTTGGCTTAAATGGTCTCTTAAATGGTTTGACTAATCGTAATCTGTTCATTGGCGTCGATTCATTGTAATAGATGGTTTTTTATGAGGCGGATACAAAATCAATATCTTTCTCCGATAGGAAATTTGTTAATTTAAAAAATCACAAAATTATATATTTTTCGTGATTGAGAGGACAATTAAAGAAAAAAAAATCTAACTTTGTTCGGTGATTTATAATTTCACATGCAAATCGAGAAGTGTTACTTTCATCAATTTCAATATAAAATCCACACGAATAACCGATATAAACATAAAATGTAAGTAATTTTTAATTTAAATTATTATCGATTTATATATTTATAATTTTATATTTTAACGTTATCTATTTATTTCCATCTCTATTGGAATAAATAGGTATTTCTCAAAAAAAAAAAAAAATATATAAAAAAAAATGATAAAACGACTAACATTAATTTTTGAAGTGAAACATATGGACCTCACATTGAGTCGTTTTTTTTTTAAATCTCTCTTTCTTTGAACAGACATTTACTTTATGTCGCGCAAAAAGAAACATTACTAAAGTGGCCATTAGTGTTAGGAATTATTAAATGAATATTTTTCAGTTTTTTTTTTGATAATTCTTTAGCTTGTTATTTTACTATAAATAAATATACTTAAAGGTATAAATAAAAAATATTGTGTATAATTAATTAAAATAATAAAATATAAAATAAAAATATAGTTTTTTTTTTCAGTTTTCTATAATAAATTTCATTTCTAGTGGTTTTTGTAGAGATTTTAAATAGATGATAATTTATTGTACATTTATGAGAATAAATAAAAAAAAAAAGAAGAAGATTTTGTGTTTAATGAAATTTTTCAAATACACCCAATAATAATTATCACGCGTGTCATACACACACATATACTAACATTCATGCAGAATAATCTAATTTATTGTTGCTAAATCAGCGAAACAATATAGCAACTATAAAGTACACATAAACTGACGATCTCTTGTTTGGTATAATTAAATTTTTCACGGCTTGTTTGCATGTCATCACAACAGCCGCAATTTAGTGCATACACAGATATTATTATATAGTTAATAATTTGATTTAGGGTTCATAATATGTACAATAGAACCGACGACTATCATGATCATGATGATGATGATGGCGCAACAACGACGACGTCGACTATGAATGAATATACCATATACGCATCATGTATAAACTCAGAAACAGAAATTATATTCTGTTCATGGATTTAACAAAACCGAAAAAATAAAAATAAAAAAAATAAAAACGTAGAAGAATATTCAATGTTATATAAATTGGTCATGGGAATCAAAACATTTTGTCATCGTATGTAATTTATACGCGATTAACTGTTCCTATTTTTTTTTTTACTTTTGTTTCGGATAAATGGTTTAATTATATGGATTTTTCGTTTGATGCTTTGAATTTAAATGTTAAACGGTTACGTTCAACAGCAAAACTGCGTAATTTTAAATGTTTTTTGTTTTTCTTAAATATATGTGACAAATGTTCATAGAAAAATTCCAAAAAAGAAGTAAAAAAAAATTAGAAATATATTTTTTACGGCAATTTTAATTTTTAATTAAATATCATTTTGCTCATTGTTTTAAAATATAAATTATGTATCTATATGATGACGCATTCTCTTCACCATCTAATAAAGGAATAAATCATACCAACCATTTATAATTTTCTAATTAAAATGAACATGTTATTTTTAATTATTTTCGGTTTTAAATTCATTTCTTTTTCTTTTATGATTATGGCAGTTAATAAATAATATTTGTTGTGCACATCAAATACCATAAAAAGAATAACGACAGACAGTATATACATTATAGATTATACATATATAATATATATATTTTACATCATTTTTGAGAAATTTAAAAAAAATTGTAAAAATATAAAGTATTGATTTCGTGATTTTTTTATGGTATTTTGTTTGTTTACTTTTTTTTTCCGAATCCAATGATAGGATTTTCATGGTCAGTACTCAGAACTATATCAAAAGATACAGAATCTTTTACATATTTTTTTTTTTTAACTTTCTAACATATTTACCAAAAATGAAGTTGTGTACCACATTGGTAGCTTGTTTTCTTAATAGTTTTGATGTTGTGGTTTACAATTTTTATGCCAACAAATGATGAAAGGATCGACTTTCTGTGGAAAACAAAATATCTGTAAAGATTATTTATAATAAATTATTTAATATTATAAAAAAAATATATGCCGTGTAATATTAAGTATCCATTTATGGATATGGTTATTTAATATATGTAGGAGCATAGGCACAATAGGATATATTATGGTAGGTTGACTGAAATCACTTAAAATACATAATATTTCGAATAAAAAAAAAAAAAAAAAAACAAACAAACAAAAAAATCGATACAAAATAATAAAACCTTATGTTATTTTTTATTTTTATTTTTTGTTTGTTTCGAGTTAAAAAAAAAAGCGCGCATACTTACCAATTTCTTTTTTTTTTTGTATACAAACAACACCAAACTCGATATAAAATACGGACAGCATTTTTTTTATTGATCAATAAATTCGTCGGTTTTTCTTCTTTTTCTTTTTTGGTTGAGTATTTACACGCTTCTAAAATATAATATCTGTTTAGTACACAAGAACATACCATATCCAATATACATGCTCATAAAATCAAAATTTATGTACAATAAATTATTATTATCTTTTATGTAATGTGTAGTGCGTGTAACTGACTCTATATGCACGTTGTTATGATAAAGTAAAAACTGTGTGTAAGGGCGCCTACATGTAAATCAAACTGACACTTCTTTTCTTTTCTGACGATTTTTTTTTCTCATTATAGACAAGAAGATCATGTTGTTAAGATATGCAAATAGAATAGGAATATATATTCTATTTATGAATATGGCAAACGGAATCGGTATATTTGATCTAAAATTATTTCCTATATTTGAACAGTTTAAATATATAATTGTATTAAGGTTTAAACGATTTTATTGATAGTGGCGTACTTCAAATTAATTAGGTGCCTATTATTTTGAATTATTTCGAAGGTATGCCATGATAAGTAAACTATCCAGTTACGAAACATTGTTATAAAGTCTGACGACCGGCCGTATTGAATAAAAATTAATTTGATTTCCTCTATACTCTTTTATAAAGATGACCAAACTCATAAACACTCAATTGGAAGCATTTTTTAGAAATTTAATTTTAAATAAAATATAAAAGAATAGAACAAATGCAGCTCTTTATTTTATTGGATGCCCTGGAGTATTTCGCTGATGTTGCATAAAAACTAATAAAACAAGTCCGTTCATTTTAAATTGGTGGAAGCAATTTTGCGTCCCCTAATCATAATAGTTCCATGTTTGTAAAAAGCGATAGGGCAAAATGATAAATACAATATGTCAAATATATCAAACAATCCTTAAAATCACAAAACTATTAAGTACGTCTATGGGAATTGTTTTTGGCTCGAAAATGTTTAATACTGTGTCGTTTCATTCTTAGTACCCACTATTCAATGAATACAATTTCAGATACATTTAGTTTCGGAGAATCGCATCTAAGTAATATAGATAAATATGTATACTATGTTCAGTTAACTACTATTTGAATTAGCTATAAACGAATGAATGATACAATTTCTTTTTTTTAATGTTTCTATAATTATTTGGACAAAATTTATTGCATATTTGCGACACTTTCATATATGATTTTTCATATCATTGCCAATTTTGCATCAGTATTTATTTACATTCATATTCTGCGATATGAAAATTGTAATAACTTAAAGCTTGAACTGGTTGACTTGAAGTTTCTTTATATTTATATAAAATGTAATAATAATGGCGATGAACAGTTTAATATTATCATTATTTTTTTTCTTATGAATTTTTCTTCTGCAATTCCTCTTCTTCTTTCGTATAATATTGGAAGTATTTTCGGTTGAAAATTTATAACACCAATTTAATTTCTTTTTTAAATAATTTACGATTGTGTCTATACAAATTTTTATAATAACAATAACAATCAATTTTATCGTTTTGAAAAGTACATTAAAATATTTTTATTAATAATTTAAAGAGAATAAAGAAAATCAAAAACAAGAAATAAAAAAAAAAAAACCATCAAACAAATAAAATTAAAGAATGAAAAATACAAATAAGTAAATAAATAATATTTGAATACCTCAACCAAACCAATCGAATGTTCTTGCTATATCTTGTAGACCCGAACAGTGCTAATAAAAAGATCAAGGTTGTGTTATTCACCATTATAATTTATATTTGGCGCTGAATGTTAAAAAGGTAAATGCAATCAATAATTATTTATTGACCATAAAGTATAAATTAAACGACGAAAGAGTGAAAGAGATAGAGCGATTGTAACAAGTGAAGGATAATTATTTTCATGCAGTAAATAAATAAAGTAAAAATGACAGAATTTATAATCACGTAAGGAACATTAAATTGTAATAGCATTTCTACATTTTATATTGGTAGACATCCAACCATTCACAAAACAATTATTAATATTATTATTATTACTTTTTTTAAAATTTTGATTTGTTATATTACAGAAGAGGAAATAGCATTTTATTTGGTAGAAACAAGGATTTTGCCACTTTATATATTTTGTGCGTTCTGTATTCAAATATATTCAAAATATTTAGAGTTTTCTGAATATTTAAATATTTTTCCGATTCACATAGTGTTCTGTGTTCGAAGAGCATCAAACATCTTGATCAGAGAATATTTACAACTATTTGTCGCTTAAAATACTTTTTATTCCCACTAATATATCATTATTTTATTTGGTTCTCCTATCGATTACTTACCACCACTTAAATATATTAACAATAAAATCAACATGATTTTTATGGTAAGAATATAATGACCAACAAGTAGTAACAATTGGATTTTATTGTCGTATTGATATTTAAATTTAATTGTAAATTGTAAAGTTTCGAATGTATTTATAGAAGATATTAAACAAGTAATTAGTCTATTTAAAAATTAATATCGTAATTAATTTTATTTATGGCTTCCTAGAATGATTTAAAATGATTTTCCTTAAATGTGTGTTTGTTGCTATTATTATTGTTCAATGACTTACACCAATGTTTACTCATCGCTATGACGATCTATTTCAAAATTTGCTTTGAGCACAACAAACATAATATTACATTAAATAAGACTATCAATGCATAGAAATATGTTCAGGATTTTCATCAGGGATTATTGACAGGAAATGTACGAATTGGATAAGATTTTTTTTAATTTCCTCTTCTTTTTTTTTTTTTTTCATTGCTTGTTTATTTACTTGCTACAGCTATAAAACAAATATATGCATTATGTACAGCAAAATATATAACAATAGCAGCCATTCCTTAGTCCTTACCAACAATCCAACATATAGGCCAGCCATATTATAAGTTAGATCGCAATAGAATATCTATTTATATTTGTATTAAATAACAATGGTAAAATGGCTGGATAAAAATATAGATGGTATGGGATAATGTTGTATAAAATAGGAAAACATCAAAAGAAAAACTTGCCCAAGGACATTTTCGGTTTCTTCCTTTCATATAGTACTTATCTACATTGTTCGTGAAAGTTACCGATTTTCTGGTTAAATGAACTGTTTTGTAAAATAGTTTGATCTTTGTAAACGGTATGTCTGTGTCGTTGTTTATGTATTTTATTATATCTTTGTATTTTTTGATGTTTGGTTTCGTTTAATATATAATTACATGTTTAAGTGAAAATTTCTGATAAGATTTTTAATTTGATCTATTAGATTTTTCTGTGACTATAGACAAAAAAAAAATTATTACAAAACATTTGATGCCCTAATTTCAATTAGAATCTATTCAGGATTTACTGGAAATTTAAAGTTCTTGTGATTAAGCGGCAGTTATTGACAATTTTTTTTTTTTTTAATTTCATTCAGTACAGAGATTATGAGATTATGCTTTTTTTCGGTTGCAAGCTATCATATCAACCTAAATATAATGAAAATTTGTCAGCTCATTAATATAGTCTATATATAGTCACTGATCGAAAACTTAAAAAAGAGAACAATTTTAAAATTAATTGTGAAAATATTCTTGTCTAAAATATAAAAATACTTTTTAATCAAAAACATGTATTCGTAAGTACTAATAAGTACCTTCAATCGCTGAACCGTAGGTTAAACTATTTTTTCATATAAAATTTCTTGGATAACTCCCTGTGCATATTCTGTAAAAAAAACTTATACAAAATTTTAAAATGTTTACGAAATCATGATTGATAACGGTTCTTATAATCATTGAATTACCCACCAAATTAACCATTATTAATATTATTAAATGACTGTTTAATAACTTATTTACCGTCATATAAAGAAAACACGAAAAGTTACACAGAGAATATAATGGCTGTGCTGCCTTGGCTTCTTATAATAATCTATTGAAAGTATAATCATTAATAAATCACTTTAATATATTTGACGTTTGTTTATTTTGATAAGTTAATGGGTATTGTGTTTAGTTATTGTTAGATGTTATGGATGACGATGTATGATGATACTGCTCAAAGTTTTTTTTTCCCTTTATTGTAAATAAGAGAATCAACGATTCATATTCATATTTAATACAATATGTATGCGCATAATATTTAGACACAAGTATAGTTTTTTTTTACTTATTTTATTTTTGGTTTTGTTCAATTTTTGAGTAGGTGTAAATAATATACAGTCAACTTAGAGAATACACAAAATAGTAAAATACCTTCTTTCGAATATGCTCTTCTGTTTAGTGAATTTTAATTTTTACAAATTATGGTGTGTGGTAGGTCATTTATGTATAGAGAGTCGGACGACCGTTCGAGGTGTTCAAAGAGTCAAATATTTTGATAGCAATATTAATATCTTCTTTTATGAATATTATTAATAAAACAAGTTTTTTTTTTCTTTCTGATTATTTGTTATGTATTTCTTTGTTGATTAACATTACCAGCATTTTAAAATCAAATGTAAAATATTTGTTTAGAGAATTTGATTAGTTTATTTAAATACAGTTAAATTGGTTTAATGTTTTTGAATATTTTAAATTGTTTCTTATTATCTTTCATTACGTCTGATAGAAATGATTTTTTTTTTATTTATTATTAATTATGTTAGTTGGTACCAGTGTTGGATACAGATCGCTATCTGATCTATGAATAATCTAAAAATAGATCATATATCGCAATTTATTTCAGATCGTTTTTTTTTTAAATAATTGATCTAATCTATTTTGAGTGAATTATTTTCTCAAAAACAAGCTAAGAGCAGACTGTCTTTTCTTTTTTTTTTAATGATCAATTTGAATAAATAATGTTCAATAAAATGAATAACAAAATTTATTTAAAAAGTTACATTGATAGTTAAATATAGCAAGCATTAAAATGTTTTATCGAAGAGATCACAAACAATTATTATGTAAGTATACAGAGATATACTTTAAAAAGGAAGCACATATACTTATAGGGTATACCGTATACTAATATTTAAAAAAAAAATACATTCTCTATTTATATATTTGATATTTTATAAAGTATACTTTGTGAAGTATATCAAATATACCGGATAACGTGTATTTTGAATAATAGTAAAGTTTGGAAAGTATCATATAGTGTTTAATTGTTTCCTTTATAATGTATAGTTTTGTATACCAAGGTTAAAGTTACAAAATTTCCAGCAAAATTGGTATGATCTGATCTGAGAGAAATATACAGATAATCAGAAAATGTAACTTCACATAACACTGATTAGTGTACTTTTGTTGTAAATATACTTGTTTAAGATACTAAAACAATGTGTTTACAATATAATAGATACTATACCAGTGTTGTCAATGATAAAATGAAGATATTCAATCAAGATTAATTTTATGTGATTTGTTTACGTTTTTATGTGATTTTTTAATGTTTTCAATAAAAAAAAATTGTGTAATTTGATGATATTTCAAATCACTCAAATATTTGATAATTTGACAATAAAATGTAAAGATATGTAGTTTAGCTGAATAAATGTTCAATAGTCTATTCAATAAAACTACAATTAAAAAATCGTTCCATTTTAAATAACTATATTTATATGAATGGGAAAATAAATAGTTTGGCCTGTTTCTTCTTTTTGCAATCACATACTATTTCCCATATTATTTGCATTCGCTGCTATTCACAAATACATTAATTCCAATTACTTAGGTGCGAAAACATATATTAGTATTCACAAATCCATCGTATATTCCGTATCCAACTGTGATGTGACATACAGTCTTGTTTCATTATATTATTGCATAATTTATTTTTGATGTTAAAATATTGTAACGCCAATTCTATATCTTCACATATATTATGCATATATGTGTATCTGTGATATTCTATAATAGATATCGCTACTAATTTTATATAAATTAATTACAATTGCAATCAATGCACACCTACACATATATACTCGTCTACTTACACGCACTCAAAACAAAATGATATAAATATGTAAATAAATTGCACAGGTTCAGCATATCTGATGTAGAATACAGATGCAGAGAAATGGTACCAAACCAAACCAATATACGAATTGTTGAACAGACCAGATCAGATTTATAATAACTTTAACTACAAATTATATATACATGACATAACTAAATATATTTTTAATTTTATACCTATATTATTTTTAAACTTGAATAAATATAAGAAACCAGAAAGACTATAACATGCTAGAGAGACATTTAATTTGCGGTATGCGAAGAATAAATTTATTGAAACATGAAAAATAATTAAAGCTTATTTATGCAAGTCAATTTCAATATAATGTCTAAATTAATATTTTTATTTTATAAATCAAAGGTAAGTGATTTTTAATCCAGGGTTGAAGTAATAATTTTACTGATTTTTTCATTCGTATAATATTTTTGCAATTGGTTTTGAAAAAATGAAAAAATGATATTAATTTTTAGCATGACATGGATTTAGATAATTTCGATAAAAGAAAAATTCAGAACAATGAAACTTATTAATAAAGTACTGGTCAATAAAGATTCTGTAAACGATGTTCAAAAAAAATTTTCATTATCAAACATAGCATTAATTTGAGAATTGAAAATAGTTCGACTGAATATATGACTAATACGATTAGTATATTTATGTCATAATCAAAGAAATACTTATATACATTTTGTCAATATTAAATTAATCTTTGACGGTGAAATACACGAAATAACAAATATAAATAAATTACCTGATAAATTTTCAGCCAAGCAATTGAAAACCTACCTGAATTAAACGAAAAATTATGGAAATATAGAATATTATATTTTATAATAGTCAGAAAATGTCTTACAAAAATAAATCTACATAAATCTAAATAATTAATAATAAAAGTAATTTATGCACAAAATTTTTACTTTCAAATCGAACATACAAATTAGCAATGTTTCATATATTGCGATATATTGTACGTAAAAACATATATATTTTATTTATTAAAATATTGAAAATATATGACAAATTTGTTAATCGAAACGATACACACAAATATTATATAATACAACTAGATTGTAACAATTAGTATGTACATGCATAACTATGAAGAGTTTATATGTAAAAATGTGTTTATTAAATTTATTTTAAAGAGAGAATTTATTATTGTGCGAAATAATTTTATTCAGGAAAATGTTATTAGTAATGGTCGTGTAAAATGAAATGCTGAATAATCATGGCATACCATGATTAATAATATTTGCCGGTTAATTTCAAAGGCATACATTTTTCGGTATATCAAACATATTACAATAAATAGCATTTATTATATTTTAAGTCATTTTGTAAATGATTCCAGTACTTAAATATAAATTGAAAACAAATATCATGCAAGCACAACCAATAGATTTAAATTTGTATTAGATGTTTCTCTATGTGTGTATGTGTGTAGAAATTATAACAATGAACGTTTAATTACTGAAATGCATGATTTACATGAACTGAAAATATATGAATATTTCTAATGAAACTAAACTCTATTGATATAACAAGTATTGAGCAAGTTCACCATAGTTTAGCATACACACCGAATATAAACAGAAAGATAATCAATCGTACAATATAAATGTTGAAGATCATCAGATTAGATCAGAAATGGAAACTGAACATAAAATCAATATGTAAATATGTTGGGGAAAATGTTTTATAGGTTGTTCTGGTAAGTATGTTACGCCGACCGAGAAATAGATTATGATTATGTAGATATTATTGTATATTCCTTTCGTATATATTTGTAATCTAGCTATAGGTATTCCACGATAATATAATATACATTTACGAATATCAATCAGTTTATTTAATTAGATTTGGTTGTTATTAAATATTTAACCACTTCCATAATAATTTTGATTGTTTTATTTGAATATAGATAATATATCAAAAGAAAAATAATATCATACTAAATATTAGGATTGAATTATGTAACGACATGAAAATTAATCTTGTATGCCTAATTTATTTATATTCCTCTATCGTTTTATAATCTAATGTATAATATCCATTGCACATACTCACATTTTCACACATGCATATGCATATGAATAATACGTTGAATATAATTTAATATTTATAGAAAATTCTTGTGAGATGACCATATTTTTATGCACTACATGTGAAACATAGGTTTGATTTTTTTTTAACTTTATTTTTTGTTCTGTTACAATTAATCTGAGGAACTAATGGCCGGATGGAGATTGGACCCCTACAATTTTCATGTAGTGCATATAAATAAATTGGATACTAATCCAATTTTAATAGACTTTCTCGTTTTTTTTTTTTTTTTTTTTTATTAACTAGTGAGAATAGACAAATGATGGATTACGATTATAAAAAGCTTTTATTGTGACGATATAAAAAATTAATAAATAAATCATTTCGAAAGCTGGTTGCTACTCAAGGATATATAATATATATGATTATTTCTATTGTTTAAAAATGTTTATTTTTTTACTGAACTTTTTCATCTATCAAAAACATTTTAAGAAAGGTATGAAATAATTATGTTTTATTTTTGAACTTAGCAAATTTTATTATTTATTTATATCTTTTTGTCCCAGTAATATATCACGATTTATTGGTCATTTATTGACTATTTATTAGGTGCTGCATCATCTTCGCTTAAAAATATATTGGTTTTGGTTTTGACTTCTGGTGGCGGTAATACTTATTAGGTAGGTATAGGAAAAATTATAAGCAATAATTGGCGCTTTTTTTTTTATTTCAAATTATGGTAGGTGATTTGCATTAATTTATATTTATAAATCTTTATCGCAACTGTGAGTTTTTATTAGCTTTTTATATTGATTTAAGCAAGCTAAACGCAAAAATTATTTTCTTATACTTTTTATTTTTTAATTTATTTCCAAATAAATAAATTAACAAAAAAAAATCGCGCATCATGTACAACCTAAGGGCATCGCTCGCCGTAAAAATTCAGCTGTTCCAATAATTGTTTTTCTTATGCACATGAATAATAAATAATATGCACAAATAAAACCAATCAATATTGAATATTGTTGTAGGCAGCAACCGCACTCAGTTTACTCACACACATTGTATTTGTTGTACAAACATCAGCCATATGATATTATGTATATTGTATAGCTTAAAAATGTTAATAATGAAAATAAATATATAAAGACGATCGCTTGTTAGTTTTTAATGTCCGGGTATAAGCTATAGATCTCACATTCAATTTGTAGAAATATCAATATAAATGAAAAAATGAAAAGCATTCCCAACAATTTATGTTTTATCATCAATGTGTATTAAATTAAATGGATGCACATTAAAAAATATAATATATATTATACATATTCTTTTGCAAATTTTAATTGGTTTTATAGTTAATGTAAGCAGTGCCACAATGGGACATGTGCCGAAATGAGACATGCCACTTATCTGGAGTATAGATATATTTTTTTATGAAATCAGCTAACTATTATGCAACTTTTGAAAATCAGTTGACGTTTTTTTGCCGAGTAGCGCAGTAGTTTTTTTAAAAAAAAAAAATTGTTTTTCTATACCAAAAGTAATGTTTTTTGTCAATTCGTATTTTTGATTTTGTGACAATAATAGTTTTAAAAAAAATACGGTGTACGCTTTTACGTGTGCCAGCAAGCGACATATATAAATTTAAAAATAGCCCCCCCGACGTAACAAAATGTGGGTTAACCGTTTTTGAATTTAAGCCGACGATATTTAGAGCAGGGAATCCGAACGGGAACCTGAACTAACATTTTGCTGGAACTTTAAATGGATCCGGAACGAATTAATTTTACGTTCCATTTCGTTCCGACTTTTTGTTTTTTATTTTGCGAAAATATTGTTAATTTAAAAAGTATACCTATCAACATGGTTAATAATTTCATCATATGGTTGAATAAAGTAATATTTTGAAAAGAATATTTTTAATTAATAATAATATGGTAAATCTAATGATGCACAAATGTTTTAATGCATATGTCTGAACATTCCGCATCATTAGATTTACCAAAATTTTATTAATTAAAAATATGCCTAACAATATGTTAAATAATTAAAAAAAAAGAATGGTTTTTATCCAAAAACGGCACGTTTAACTTTCTTTAATCTTTGGATTTAAGTTATTTATATATAATATAATACAATATTTTAATTTTTTTGATGATATTTCAATCCATCTTTATTGATAATGTAAACATGTGAAATAGGCGCGTTTGATAAAGCTTTAATCACAAATAAAAAAGATTTCCTTATAACATACTTTCTTTTTAACTTAATGTTCCACTCAACTCACGGATAGACAAAGAACATTTTCATTCGAATTTTCAATTTTAATTTTCTGAAATCTTTTATATGTCTTATACTTTGTGTAGTAAATATTAATTACAGAAAATAATATTTTGTATGTTGTATTTGAAATACTTGTTATATGTATTTCAAGTATCTATCAAATACTTACTCAAAAATATTTGATATTTTTTATTTAAAATACTCTTTCAAGGTATCTTTTACCAAGTCTGGTAACCACTCATCTTATCATCACATCAACATTAAATGCAAAAGCTATTAATTTTCAGTTTGTTATAAAATGCCATGCAGTTGAAGTTAAACGCTTACACACAATCACTTTCATTTTTTGAGATGGTTCATTTAATTACAACCGAAGAAAAATAATAATAATCCATAATATAATAAAATTGCAAAACATAATAATATTACCATTTATGAACTATTGGATGCAATAATCTATGGCCATTTAAGAATAAATTATTTGATTAGATTGTTATGTACAAATTTTTTTTTTTTTGAAAAATTATAATAAATCTAAAACTTTAAACGTATATATGGATATTGTATAGTTACTGAATAGTAATTATTAAAAATTACAGAAAATGCACTTAAATGCAATAACTTGTTAACATAATTCTACCTACACATAATGAATGCATTTTAAACAATATATTTATTCTACGGTAACTATCTTATAAACTTTAATATTTATCCAGCTACCTAATTTTAAATACATACATTGAAATAAATATGGCTATAAGTTTGATTGCAACAGCATATAATTTAATAATGTATATATAATTTATTAAATAGGATTGAATTTATTATATAATATACGTTTATGTTTATTCAAATATTTAAATGTCTTTTATATTTTTATAGATCTTCTAAATTTAAGATTTGTATGCTATACATTATTTGAGGTATGCAGAATGTAGATACCACAGTACAAAACGTTGATACGCTGAATCGCTTAACTATTTACAAACAATATTATTTTCTTTTTACCAAATCGATGTTATTTCATTACATAATATGTTTTTGTGAATTGTCAATGATAAAATTACCATTTTCAAAATAAACACATCAATGAAAAAGATCGTTATATAATGGTTTAAATTTGTTTTATTTTCCGCGTATTTACAGCTATAAATGAATTCCAATGTAGCGTAAGCAAACATATTGTTTAAAATCTATATTAAATATTGTATTATTAAAATTGCAGCGCAATTAATATACGTCGCAATTTAAAATATGGTACGTGACTAATTTTAAACCACTGAAAACTCTTGTCACATTCATTATTAATGAAAAGCAAAAGCTTTTATTAGAATTTCGGCTGCATTATTATATAATCGATAATCGGTTAGTAAAATCATGATAAGAATTTGTTGTCGGAATTAATTTTAGAGAAATTCATATTATAACCGTAATAACGAAAAGTCTGTATAAATCGGTTTAAATTTTATTCATTTTTATTTTATTGTATTAAACGTTTTATTAAATTGTGTGCTACAATTCTATTAATAAAGTAACATTTCTATAAATGGACTAAGATTTTTGCTATGAAAATAATAGATTACAGTCATTTAATTATTTATATATATTTAATAGTAAATATATTCATTTCACATAAAAAACCGCTGTTATTGTCAATATTCGTTCATTTATAAAAACAATAAACATTAAAGGGTAGTTATACAATTCACCTCGAATGCATGATTTTTTTCGCTAATGAAGATATTATTTAATTAAGAAAAAAGATAAGGTGATATATGGGGTGATATAATTGTATAATTTTGTTCAAAAGTTGATATAATTTAGAGAGATTGTCTCAATCTTCAGAGATGAATCATTTTTCTTTTACATAGAATTGATATGAATTAAGTAGAAATCAATTCAGATACATTTTTGAGCCCTTGTAAAGAATTCACTTATGAAAGTTTTACTGTAGGTACTTACAAAAATTATCTAGCTATTTGCATCTGTATTTTAAGCATATGTAAATTGCGCAAGTATTATATAACATTGTCATATATAATATCTTCTAAATGCATACATATTCGTATTCTCATATCACAGAATATTCAGTGTGGGATGATAGTTTCAATGCAATTGTTCGATAAATTGGATATTTTTTTTTAACAGCATTGGATGTGTGTGGAATATTGTTCCTATATTTCTCATCTATGAAATTTCATTATACATTTGTTGCCTTTGTTTAATACTTAAATTATGTAACAGAATGCGTTCGTTCATATAGAATTTTTAGATATAACAAAACTGCTCAAATGATATTAAAATGATGATATTGATGATTGTATTTACGGATGATGATGATCATGACAATGACGAAACATTTTGTACACAATAAATAATTCAAAGTACATATAGGCAGTTATATAATATTCTCATATGGTGCATCGCATTTATTCGATGCATGATGCGTATTACATATAAGTATTATTGTTCTGTGATGTAATACTATTGAATTGTCCATATTTGGTTATTGTTATATATATATATACATAATTATACATATACATTATATACATATTACACATAGTTATATGTTATGTCAGTCTATCTATGTAACTCTGACACTATACACACATCTAGCTGATTTACCTAATGTCTATCTCATATTTCTGCATTCTATGTATAAATATATAACTGGATGCATTTAACGCTCGATGAAACAAAAAGAATTATAAAATACCCAATCCTATTCGAAATTCTATTATTTTATGTATTGGATTGTATAGATTATTTGATCATATGGATTTTGATTGTTGTAACACACGATGTGTACCCGCACTACGCTAGAATATATTTTCAAAATATAATGGCTTATGCAAAATAACCGTACGGGACAGTTTTTGAGTGTATTTAATACCGATTCAAATATCTATTTCTATATAAACTGCCTGGATATAATATAATAATAATTTCGATATAATATATTTTGTATAGATATAATTAAAAACATGAACATTATATGTAGACTAGAGCACACAATTCTTTATTGCGAATTGAATGTATTTAAATGGTAGTTGTATCCTCTCTATTTCATTATATATATTTGATTTTTCAGTTGTTAATTTGTGTATACATTTTCTTACCTAGATTTTAAATTGTATTAAATGTATGTATTGCACATGCACCACATAACACATTATCAACAAAATTTTGCCATCAAGAATATAAGCAAGTACTTTATAATGTAATGAAATGTCTAAAATCGTGAAATAGTAAAATACTAAGCAATATATTTAGGGGACTACATTTATGATGGTATATATTATAATATAGATATTAGTTATATAAAAAGTTAAATGTATTATTGGTACACACATATAATATATATTCAATGGCTGTTGTATATTGTAACGAATGGTGAATGTTAACAACAGATAACCAGACCGCTAACTAAAACCAATTAGTGACACTCTGTGAACTGATTTAAAAACGTTTTATGATCGGGCATTAATTAATGTTATTTGCTTCGAATTTGATTTTATGTTTGTGGTGAAATATAAAGTGAATTTTGTACTTATTTTTTTTTTATTTTAACCATTTAAACATTTCACAATATTGCAGATATTTAAAGGTATTTTTTTTTTACTATATATAAAATATACCCATTTATATATATATGAACTCAGAAACTAAATATAACGTAAAAGCTACCAGAGAAATCAAAAAGGAATTTCTGCCTTTGTTTTGTATGTGTTCCATGCTGGTTGTATGGTTACAAAGACAGAAAGTGGTAGAAATGAAAATGGGAAAATATTCTACTCTATATGTATAAAGGTGGAAAATTAACGTTATTTCATATAAAATGACTTGTTTCTTTGATGGGTACCTACATGCAATGTGATTTTGTTTAAATTTAATTCGAAATTCATTTCATTTTGTATTCTATCTGATCTGAATGTAAAACGAAATAATCACTCGACTGTTAATATTGTAGCTGGTAGAAAACTGTTTAATAAAAGTCAATTGATTTATTTTATTAACTCGATATTTACTGAAAATTACCCAACTATATTTCAAAAAAAAAGAAGAAGAAAATCAAGTAGAAAACGCTAATGTTTCTCGTAAATTAGTTTTTGGCATTGTCACACATCTATTTGATATTTATTTTATATACATTAAAATGCTTTATTTATGTGTTTAAACTATTGAACTGTTTTCCTTTTATGACCGAATGAAAATTTAAATTTAAAATATTTTTAAATTAACAATTTGATTGCATTGTGAAATATTAATATAGCTATGCTAATTTTACTCTACATATTTTACATATGAAAATTGTTAACTGAATAATTTTATTGTTCAAATACTCAAATGTAGCGTTTACTGATTGTTTTGTTAAACAACAACATCAACAAAAACAAACAAAAAAAAGACGCTATTCACTATTGACAATACAGAAAGAAATAAAAAAATAATTAAAATTCTTTTTTTATTATAATAATATGCATATGCATATGCATACAGAGGTGTGTATTTACATCAACACCAAAGAAAGAAAAAAAATATTAATTTTATTTTTCGTTTACTTATACCAAAATTTCACCGACAAGAACAAAACTGACACTTGAAATGCAAAGCAACCAAAACCAACCTACATACTGAGAGATTTTTTGATAGCTCATTAAAATTTCTTTTGTCATTTATTCAAAAAAAAAAAGAACAAAAAATTGTTTACTCTAAATTTCAATTATTTAAAATTGGTTATTTATTCAACGACACTAAAATTTGTTTAAGCTTTTATTTGAACACAAAAGTAAAACTATTATAGTAATGTTTGCACGCTATTATGAATAAGAAATAAAATCAATTGAACATAATGTATGTGTGAAATTTAATCATTAAATAGATACACAATTTTTTTTTCTATCACGTCTACAAACAGTTTTTTTTTTGTCTATTTTTTTTTATTTGAAACTCACGAATTTAATGTGTAAGTACCGTGATCTACCTACTTATTTACGTAAATATAGACTTTTTGAAGAGAATAGAACTTGTTTTGGTTAAAAGAATAAATTGAAGCATGAACAAAAATATATAATAAATATTTAATAATAATGGGTTGCGTTAGTGATATTGTTATTGAAACTGAAAAATGTATAAATATAATATATACAGCAAAAATACTTTTCTCAATTCTCTCAATAAAGTATGCTTTTAATATAAATTATTTCTCTTAAATTGTAATCCTCTGTGTAGCAAACCGAGAAATTGTCAGAATAAAATAATTGAGAATCAAATTCCTAAAACCTAGTAGAAACACCAATCACAGCAAAAACAAAAAAAAAACAACCAATAAAGTCTCGTTAAATAATGATATGATATAAAATGCTTTAAACTGAAATAAAAAACTTAGTAAGCGCATAGAAAACAATGTGTCGAAACGGTCTATGATATAATATAAGATAATAAGTACATATTTATATTTATATGAAATTTGAAATTTTTTAACTCAATTAATCACTGTTATATTAAAAACGAGATTTATGCTAAGTTTTAAAACTTAAGTCAAGTGCTAAAACATTAAGAAAAGTTACAATGTATTGTATATTAAAAGAAGAAAAAAAAAGAAAACATAATAGTCTTCTTACATATTGCTTCTTATAATTATTATATGCGTATAGAATAAAAACTTTTCAGTAGTCGGCACTCACTCCTTATACGGATGAATATACACAAAATAATGTTTAATTAATATGTCTAATAAATTTACAGAAAAAAGAAATTAATAATAATAAAAGCTAGATATTAAAATCAGTTTTTATTATTGTGAGCATTTGTGTTGTGTTCGTGTATGTTGGATACACGTTAATGCATCTTTTAAATCAATTGGTTATGGCTATAATTATGCATAAAATTGAGCTTATTAATCTTTTATATGATTCTAAAATGTTAATGCTGATCTTAAATATTCGTAGTTATGTTAAGGTCGAATCATACATGAGCTTGAAGCAAATAATGAACTTTATATTGATTTATTTTAGTTTTTTTGTTGTTGTTGGTATAAATTTATTTATTTAAATTAGGTATTTAAGGTTAAATACAAATTAGTATTAATTGATCTCAGCTAAAGTTTGCTCAAAATCATTCTTGACGTGTAGAATATATTTCTGTTTAAGTACTTAGAGATATTTATAAAAAAAAATCTTTTATTTTCAAATTGCTTCGATTCGCTTTATTAGCTTGACATGGATCTATGAAATCAACAAACGCACTTATTTCAATACATTTAATACAGCACATTTAAACCTATATTATGTTTCGAATAATTTCAAGTAGAATTCCATTCAATTTGCTTATTATTATTATTATTATTATTATTATTATTATTGTTATTAATATTGTTTTAGAATTACTATTTGTATTATAACCACTATAGATGCTTATAAATTGTAAAATAATAATATAAAATATAATTTAAATATGAACATCATCTCGATCCATTAACGTATTGCCTACATTATTGCATAATTATTTTGATTTATAAAATAACTATTAGTATTAAGAATTACTAATTTCGTTCAATTATATATGCATTTAGTATACAGGGTCTCAATGAAATCGGTCAGCTATTTTCTTTAGTTTTTAATTTCAGAAATATGTTTTTGATATTTATGGGAACAGGAAAAGGCTATAGGAGCTGCTAAAATGGTTTAATTGAAATGGTTTAAAAGTTTTATAAGGATGGTTTAAACCATTTTTTTTTTGTAGATATCAAGTGAAAATTAATTTGAACGTAAAATTTAGTTGAATGTTTTCTATTAGTAAATTAGCTAAACTATGATCTATTAAGTGTTATAGGCTGATCATGAAATTACTTTTTATTCAATTCAATTAATTCCTAACAAAAAGGTCTAAATATTTATACATATCTTTTTTACAGCATCTTTAGCCCATTTGAATTCTACAATTTGATGGCCACAGACATTAAAACCATGCTTATGATACTAAACAAAAAAAAAAAAATCCTTGGACCACCCTGTTATTATTTCATATATATTATCATTTTAAAATTTGTATACACTCAATAAGAGATATTAAATGAAATTAAATAGAGAATTTATGGTTTGTTTATAGATTTGTACAGAGAGTAAATAATATTCAAGTAGTGTTATTAATGTGATGCGCGGATATGTGAATATTATGTTGGGACATATTCACATTGTATTAAATATGTATTTAATGTTTGGTTGGATATGATGTCATTTTGTTTGAATTGAAAATAAAATTTATGATTAAAAATAATTGTGAACATATAACGTATTTTAATGCATTTTAAATGATTTAAAAATGCGTGCTTTAACGTTTAGGCGGTATTAATTATTTCGAAATTATATTAAAATGATACACAGTCACAGACAATTTATCCGAAATTTTGTAAGTAATAAAAATACTTGGTGTATTACTGATCGGCTGTAAGATTTCATTTGGTCACATTTTATATAGTACTTTTTGCAACGTTAGTGTGCTGAATACACAAATTTCTTAGTCGCTAGTCGCATTTTCTATTTGCAATGTTTAAAAATTGTCCACAAACTACTTACATCAATATTAAATAAGAGTCATTATTAATAATTAAAATTTAAATATTTAATAAAATTTTCCAAACTGAATTCAATTTAAAAACTTTTAATGAAACTTGTGGTTTTTGATGTGCTTAACCATAAACTCTTAAACAGAATCATTATGCAGAATGTCAATAGAAAAACTTTCAATTTACATATCCATAATATAACTATTGCCATCGTCGTATGAATAATTAAATAACTGTAACTGATTTTCTAATTTCCAGAAGGAAATCACTTTACTTCAATTTAACTTAACTACTATTCATCTCTCTATTTAAAATATAGAAATTATTTATAAAGTATGCGCGCGGTAAATTTTGATATTCGCTTTTTGTAGTTTTATATTTAAATGTACAATTTGGGTCGCAATCATTCATATAGCCGATAGTAGCAAACGATATAAAACTATAAAAGTGTTTGCTCAAAACAAAAAGTCGTATGATGCGGTAGTTATAAAATATATATGTTACAATATTGCATAAAAGTAATTAAGAAATATAAAATACTCACAATAAAAACACAAAATATCATGAAAATATGTTTGTTGTCATTGTTGTTGTTGCTGATCGTTGTTCGTTGTTAATGCATTAGTGATTTTACATTAAGCTTTTATTATTATTATTTTTCAAATGTGGTAGCAAATAAACACGTACAATAGAATAGATAAAAGTAATTCAGCAAATCAACCGAACCATGGTTTTCTTCTCTTTTTTTTACTACCAGCTGAAACAATTGAAGTATGGTTCGATTTTATTTCAGTTTTTTTTTTGTTTTTTAACAATCGATGTAAGCAAATTAATTTAAAATCACAATTTTTTTTTTTCTTTGATTAGATTTGTTTGTGACAAACAGAAAATGCTTACTTGCGTAACAAAATTGAAACTTATACAGTTTTTAATCATTGAAATTATCGGGGTTTTTATTCTTATTTTATTTTTTTCTAATTTCATACTTTTTCTATTTAAGTTAATTTATTTTTTATTATTATTTTATATACTGGAAATACTTTTCCATTCACATTTTGGAATTGCAATTTTATGTTTAAATCAAATCTGAAAATTGTGATTTTAATAGCGGCTGCTCTCCATCGTGACAATGTACTTTTACTCTGTTTAGCAATGGAAATTTGAATTTTTACATACTTCTGGTTCACTGGATTGCTACATTCAATTTGATTACAGTTTACATAATATATTAACTAAACATTTTTCGATTAGAAATAGTTATTTGGAAACTTTACAGTGAAATAATAATAGTATTTTTATTGCATACTGATAAATGCGCAGCAATTAGTGGTAAGTCACTAAATGCATTCAGTTGATTTAGCGATCTATTTAAAAATATACATATATATGTAGTTACATTGATGATTATGAAATATGAAAATTCGAATAAATTTTCTATCGAATGCCATATTGAAATCAAAAACTCACGCTCAGATTAATAATTAATTAAAATACATAAAAATTAAATCATAAATATTTTAATTTTTATTGAATATCGAAATATTTTAATATTTAATTAATTAATTGCTATTAATACTGGAATATATATATATTGGAACACCGTGTAATGGTATGAAATTAATACGGGGCAAGGTATATTATATATACTGGAACCTTCACTCCATAAATATACCTCATGACGATGTTAAATACTTTTATACCATAAGGAGGTATTAATTATTGTATGAAGGCCCAAAAATAGTGCTTTAAGGTATTTTAAATAGAATTACATGGTTTGATTTTCACAACAGTTATATTATAAGCCTTTAACAACTTTTTACGTAAGCTGTAAATTTTTTTATTAAATCATTAAAAAAGAAAAATTTAAAAAAGTTAAAAATAAATATTAAAAATAAATATTGAAAAAAAAAAATTGAAAAAAAACAAAATACTCAAGTTTATATCAATCTTTTTCTCAGAATTTTGATGATTCACCCACCGTTAGACGCAGAATTAAGTCAACATCAAAATAGATAGGTTTTAATCTTGAGTTTTTTGAATCGTTGGGTTTTCTTCAAAAATTAAATAAAAAAATGTATAAAATGAGATTTTGGACGTGTTGGAGGAAAACGGTATATACCATTAAATTGTATTTAAAAAGAACCTATCAGACTGTACTAATAGAGTCCGAATCCCACAAACGCTGTTGGACGGTGTTATTTTTCATATTTTAATCCCAAAATATTTACTAACTTTATAATGTTTTCTATGAACCTTGATCAGTTTAGGGTAACTAAAAATTAATTTCAATTTTATCATGCCTTAAATATATACGCTTCCAAATGCTGCTACAAACAAAGTGTGAAAATATTAAAGTTTTAAGGTGTCTCAAAAAACATAAAGACATTTTTTTTTCTTGTTACGATATCTGTAGTAAAAAAAACAAAGCATCTCATTAAAATAATTAACGATTATTATTTCATTTTTATTATCATTCATTCATTTGACTGTTATTTATTTATTCGAGCAAAAATGACTAAAATTTAAGTATGAAATTAAATCTTTTTTTTATTATTTTCTAAATACTTTATACCGATATTTTTCACTTATATTCAACCATTATCCAATAATAAAATGAAATGAGAGACAATGAGAATAATAAAACAATGAACATCAAAATAATATATTTTATATATTTAATATAATAGCTTGAATGCACCCTATGAATTGTATGTATATGTTTGTGTAATTTGCCGGTAGCAATAAATTCGGAGTGGAAAGAATAAAATTTTATTTTATGTGCACATTTTATTTTTCATTTTGAATTTTTTTTTTTAATTCAGCAAACCAGTACACAGTTTTACAAAGACATTTTTGCACTGTGCTACTCATGCTATAATATTGATGTCCATAGAATAGAATCTCTTAGTCAACGGGCAAAATACCCAGTGTAAAGAAGATAAGTTTAAATTAAAATTTTCTTTTGTTTTCAAAAAATAAAATAAAAATAAAAATAAAGGAATGTTATGTAACGAGGTGTGATGGTTATTATAATATTCGCATATTATTCTGATTGTGTGTGATTCGAGTGTGATTCTATTTTTGTTTTTTTTTTTTTCTTATATGCTCTGTGCTTATATGGTGTTATTAATGGACAATTTTTTTTTTCTTTCTTCTGATTTCTCTATGTTTGTTTTTAGTTTGAATGTCCGTACTATATGTAAATTTTTCAACATCATTGTCTAAAGATTCAGAATATAATATTTGTTTGTAAAATGTGTAATAAAATTTTATTTTATTTTCTGTTTGTTTTTCTCTTTTCGCTAAATTTATTTAATATTTTGTTTTTAAGTGGAATTTCAATATTTTCGTATAAATTATTTAAAAAAAAATAGCATAAAAACGTTATTATTTGTTTAACATAATTATTACTTATTTTTCAGGGATATAGGTAAGTTACGAGCAGACAAATTTTGCTCGGGTAATATTTTCCAGCAGAGAACGAAAAATAAAATTTTTCTCTCTTTTATTTTATTCACTTTGAATGATATTGCATTTATATATATTATTTTGTTTGCCATATTTAAGAATTTGCAATCAAAGCCGAAACCAATTTGAATTTTTTTTGAAAACTTTTTCTCTTTTATGAAAATAATTCACAATATTCGATAATACCCTTTTTTTATTATTGTAATAATTACAGCTCTTTCAAAGCTCTCGTTTACAGTTTGTTCCATATTTTTATTTATTTGTTATAAGCTAATTCTATATTTCAATTTGATATTAACAAAGAAAAAAAAGTATTATCCTCGTCATATTATTCAATAGGTAAGAAACAAAAAAAAAAAAAAATAATAAATAAAAAATAAAAAATGAAAAATAATATTTTTAATCGAAAAATGTATTTACAAAAAATTGATGTAATAGAAAAATAAATAAAAATAAAATCGATACAATAATTCAACCCTATTGAAATTAGAACATAGAAAAAAATAGATTTTATTTTTCTTTTCTATTCATAATAACAAAATAATACAGATCAGTGATGGCTGTCGAATTCAATAAGTTCTCAGTGTATCCATATCCATATCTCTTAAGGGATAATATCATATTTGTGATGTATCGATGAATACAACTGTATCACAATTGATTGTTTACATTGCCTCTTTTATTACATATTATGTTGTTCCGATCACGTAAAAGTAAAAGTAGAACAGAGTATAATAATATTATGTGTATCGCGATTATAATTTCTTGCACAAGTTAACCATTATAATCTGTCAGACAATTTATAAATATGTTGGTAGATAACAGAGGAGGTATATAATGTTAGGTAAAATTTTATATAAAACACAATTGATTTTAGGTTATTTGGAAAAACTTAAAGATGATAATAATAGAAATTACATCTGATGGTGTTACTGAAGCAATACTACCAGTTTTATTTTTTAGATGCTTGAAATAAAGTCTTTTATATGATAACAGTAATTGAAAACGGTTTATTGAAGATATTTTATCTATAGATATTAGGGTGGTTCAAATTTATGTGAGAGAAATTTAAAGTAAAGAAAGTTTAAACGTTATTTGCTCATATTGATGAAAATCTAAAAAATAGAAAAGAAATTAGTGCAAAATATGCATATATGCATTAAGCATATGCAAAAATCAATTCAGTAACGGAGCATGTAGTGAGACTGTATTTTATTCAATTACTGTACATTATTATAGGAATATAAAAAAGCTGCCGATGGATTGCTACGGGTGAGTCTTTTTTCTCCCCACTAATTATCTCCCCAAAGAAAAAGTCAATTTTCTCCCCAAGAAAAAAGTGGATTTTCTCCCCAAAA
>JAABKK020017830.1:0-13877 GCA_011634745.2 Catotricha subobsoleta
CAAATCTGACTATTTGAACTGGAGATATTTAAATTTGTGGCTGGCCACAAATTTTTGTGGCTAACTTCAGAATAATAGAAAGATGTAAATCATAAATTATATGAACAAAGATGGAACATTGCTGAAGTAAACGAAAAACAAAATAACTGGAATATTTTTTCATTTTTGTGTTTTTAACAAAATTCGTATATAATTTGTTTTTTTCGTTTTTCTTTAGGCAATTGGAAACATGAGCAATCGAACGATTTTACCAATGCCAATAAAGTTGCAAGAAGCTTTAGATATTTCTGGCGGCGAACACATAGAATGTAAAAGCCTTGATGTGAAAGAATCAATAGAGAATATAATAATTAAATGGTCAAAGACAATAAATGATGTTCTTAACGAAGAATCATATGATATATTATTAATTAATAAGAATGCAACACCGATCGATGAAATCAGTTTTTGGGATGCACGGCTACAAAACTTGGAAAATATTTATAGTCAATTAAATGATAATCGTGTGAAAACGTTAGCATTAATTTTACAGAATATTCAATCTGTTTATCTGAAATCATTTCAAAAAATGTTTAAAATGGTTATTGAAGCGGTACATGAAGCTCGTGACATAAAACTATATCTAACGCCATTGGTTCGCATGATTTACTAATATATTTATAGTTTTATCTATTCTAGTTGATTTTTAATAAAAAAACAAAAAAAAATCTATTCAATTGCAGGAAAATCAAGTGAAGATTATTGAATCTACTAGCTTTGATGATTTAGAGAATGCAATTAGACCATTTATCCATACAATTTTCTTAATATGGTCACATTCAAAATACTATTGTACGTTAAAACGTATGTAAAAGCCTTGATGTGAAAGAATCAATAGAGAATATAATAATTAAATGGTCAAAGACAATAAATGATGTTCTTAACGAAGAATCATATGATATATTATTAATTAATAAGAATGCAACACCGATCGATGAAATCAGTTTTTGGGATGCACGGCTACAAAACTTGGAAAATATTTATAGTCAATTAAATGATAATCGTGTGAAAACGTTAGCATTAATTTTACAGAATATTCAATCTGTTTATCTGAAATCATTTCAAAAAATGTTTAAAATGGTTATTGAAGCGGTACATGAAGCTCGTGACATAAAACTATATCTAACGCCATTGGTTCGCATGATTTACTAATATATTTATAGTTTTATCTATTCTAGTTGATTTTTAATAAAAAAACAAAAAAAAATCTATTCAATTGCAGGAAAATCAAGTGAAGATTATTGAATCTACTAGCTTTGATGATTTAGAGAATGCAATTAGACCATTTATCCATACAATTTTCTTAATATGGTCACATTCAAAATACTATTGTACGTTAAAACGTATGAAACATTTATTTCATTTAATTCACAATATGCTCATGATACAAGCAATCAATTGCATAGAACCAGACGCTTTGTTTAAAGGTGAACTGGATGATACAATAATTAAAATAAATAAAGTTATTGATAATTTAAATATGTACAAGTAAGTTAAATATTGAGATGTATTTAAATGTGAATGCGTACAAAAAATTATTTAAAACGAAAAAACAAAAAAAAAGAAACAATTGAATGAAGTGAAGCTCTGTTTCCGAGAGAAGATATTTGTTAATGAATTTACATTTTTACCCTTTTTTTTTATTAGAACTGTGCACACGGAATATAGAGGAAAATTGGAAAAACTGTCACTGCCAAACTCCAAATCTCAATTATGGTCATTTAAGCCAGAGAAATTATTTGCACTTCTTGATACATTTCTAAGTAGATTGAATAGTTTAAAACAGATATTCGAAGTAGCTTTCGAATTTCTGAAATTAGAGGATATTGTTATTGGAGGACTGCAAGGACGTCAAATTACGCGAACAGTTCGTACGGTAAATATAATCTTAATCGCAAGCAACGTGTATTTTCTTTTATATTTGCATTCTTCGATTTTATTTTCTTACATTTCTTAAATGACGTGTGTTTGTTTTAAAACTTTCTTTCTACCTCTTAGATTCTAGAAGAATTTAATTCATTGTACGGTGAATGGGAGAATATAACATTTAATCCATTGGACATTAATAATATCATAAATTATCAAAGAGCCGAAATGCATTTCTACAATAAATCGAATGACTTAGAAAGATGTTTGGCGAATCAATTAAAATTAGCATTTGATGAATGTCCAACCACATCTCATATAGTCAAATTAATGATAATTTTAGGCACAGTTTTACAACGTCCAATAATATTTGAGCAATTGATAGGTAGATTTGAAGAGATCACTTGTAATTTCGAACAAGAAATTATTAATGTGAAAAAGTGTTTTGATCGTGATTCAAAAAAAATATTGAGTAATGGCAATATTAGTTATTCACCGATCGATCTACAATTGCCAGCATTAATTGGAAATTTAATTTGGATTCAACAACTTCGAAGTCGGTTAATAGAACCAATTGAATATATTTCGCTGTTAAAGTACAAGTAAATAAGGAGTTATAAAAAAAAAATGATTTTTTTACAGATTTTATTATTTGATCGCCTGTAAAACCAAAATATCGCCAAAAATACAAAATTAATCGCCTGGGGCCCTAAACTGGAATCGTTCGATAATTTATCGTATACGACAAATCTTCGTATTATTTCGCATGCATGATGTAGTGCAATCAGATCTATTTTAAATTCTTCGTGTCTTCTTTACTCACTAAGAACAAAATCGTTGGGTCAAATCATTCGTAATAATTTTTGATGAATTCGAAAGAT
This sequence comes from Catotricha subobsoleta, assembly GCA_011634745.2. Taxonomy (NCBI): domain Eukaryota; kingdom Metazoa; phylum Arthropoda; class Insecta; order Diptera; family Cecidomyiidae; genus Catotricha; species Catotricha subobsoleta. The sequence goes on from JAABKK020017830.1 coordinate 2,787, forward strand.
TTTTGTAAAAATTAACGATATATTAGTTACCAAATAAGATACGATTGAAATAAAGTTTTAGTTGTTTGTACCGTATCGCTCATACGAAACAATACGAACGATTCGAGTTTAGGGCCCCTCGACAATTTTGCCTAATGATTTAAATGGAAATTTAGCTTTTTCAGGCGATCATTTTCTGTATTTTCAGGCGATCAGTTTGTGTTTTTGGGACGGTATTTCGGTTTTACAGCCGATCACTTAAATGTGTGCTATTCCATTTTTTCACAACATTTTTTTTTTCACATAGTATATTTGAAAGCGAACGTGGTAATTATACGAAGAGTTTTCATGATGAAATGTTAAAAATTTTAGAGAACTTTGAGAAAACTGAAATTATTGACAAATGGACTAAGAATATGATAGAATCTGTTAAGAGTTGTATGCCATATACATTACTTAAGCGTGCCATTAGTAATGAATTAGTGGAAAAATTTTCCGATGAGGTACTGCCCAAAATAACGTTTTATATTTTCTTTATAAAATCGAAAATAACTGTCGAACAAATATATAAATTTAAATTTTGAATGTTACCATAGCTATCTGCGGCTTTAAAAGGACTAAAATTTCTAAGATTAAAAAATATACCATACGAAAATTCACTTTTAATTGATTTTTCGAATCGTGACGATGAACTTTGGGTTTGTACACTTATCTCATTATTTACTCGCACTCTCGCCAGTAATTCAGTTAAATCTCTGTTATTTCTATTTTGATACAGTTTGCAAGACAAAAACTATCACGGGTCGTTGAATGGTATAATGAAACCATGAATAAAACAAATCCAGTTGAGAAGAATCTCATTGCAAATGAATGGACAACAATAAATAAATCTCTAGAAGATGCATTATCATCAGCCAATTGGAATGATTATGGTAAAATATTTATTATTAACATAATGTGCAAGTTTTTATTTTCATTTTAAAACAAATTGAATTTTAGATCGAGATTATATTGATAAAATATACGAAGATGTAAAACACTTACATGACCGTGTACTATTAGCACAAAGTAATGTTGATGCAATCGTAACAAGTATACGAGAATGGGGAAAAACTCCACTGTATAGTAGAAAAACTATTCGAGAAGATGCTCTACTGGATATTTCAAATCGAGAGACCATCGTACATGAACGAAATGAAAATTGTCTTGAAACGGAAAAGTTAATAAATTGTCTAATGACAGAAAACTTTCAGTTATTTAATGATATATCAATTACGCGTAAGAGGTCCACTATAAAGGTATGAACAAAATGTTCTTTAAATAATTGATATAAACCAAAAATTATTGATTATAATCAAAAAAATATGTCAGGTGTCTACAAATGAATTGAATAAAGGATTTTCATCAAGAGTCGACCTAAAGAAAAGTGACGAAACTATTATTCAAGATGAACCTGTAACTGTTCCAGTTGTAAAAACTCAGTTGCAAGCAGAACTGTATCGACCCTATGAGGAATATGTTGATAAAATTGTTTCTGAAGAAATTTTAAAAGCCGTTGAAATAAGGTATTATCGGGGGTAAACCCAACTTTTTTAATATGACCATTTTTTCTTAACCATTTTTTTTTATGCGCATTTAGCGTAAGATATATTAAAAATGAAATCGAAAATACGGCAGAATTAGAGATAACATCGCCACTATTTGAATTAAAATTGGAACTACAGAAACCGTTGGTGGTGTTTATACCAAATTTGGATACGAATTCAAAAACTGGATTTTATGCTTTAGTAGATAGTTTAATAGCGGATATATATAAAACGGCTGATATGATAACACGCATTGCTCAACCTATAGAAAAAGTTAATGACCTTGAAGTTCATGAAGAAATTACGGAAACTCTGGAAACATATGCAGGTACGGATTTATTTTTAAGTCATAATTTTGAAATAGTTTGAAATTGTAATTTGTTTGCCTTTGCCTAGGTGTTTTAAATGAAAATAAGCTAATTGAGAGGTTGATCTGATATTTTGCGAAATGTTGGAAATATCGTAAAACAGATTCAAGAAGAATTTGTAGAATATAAAATTTATTCGAAGTTTTGGATCACTGATAGAGATGATTATTTAACACAATTTTTGAAATATGGTCGTCCATTAACTGTTGAAGAAATTGAAAATATTGATAGTGTTAAACAAAATAGTCCAACATTGGAAATGTTTAAAGAAGAGGTAACATTTTTATCAATTTCTAATATCTAGTGAAAGAGAATGTTCGCATATATTGGGTTTATTTTCTAGATTGAACGTTACAAAATTATTCATAAAGAAGTAGAAGAAATGGTTAATTTCAGTGAACCATGTCCATGGATTTGTATTAACGTTAAAGGTTTTAAATATAGCCTTCTGAATGAATTAAATAGTTGGACAGCCATGTTTAAAATTTATTTGAAAAATCATGTTATTAATAGTTTAAATGTATGTGTAGATCTAAACAATATTATTGTGTTCTATGTAAACAAAAAAACAATAATAATATTTTCATTAAATATAGGAACTCGATGATTTCATTACCGTTGCAATGGAAATACTAGTACAAGAAGTGACTGAAAAAGAATTTGATAAATTACTGGAAATACTATCAATTCTAAAGAAAATAGAAGATCGTGTCCTAGAAACCAATGTAATGTTCGAGCCACTTAAAGCTAAAGCTGAATTTTTGAAAATGTATGATGTACTTTTCGATAGTAACGTTTATTTACAAGTATGTGACTGCCCGTAAATAATATAATGGTAAATTAAATCAAATAATAAAATTGTATAACTATAGTTTGCGGAACTACCTGAAAAATGGAATAAAGTGAAAAAATTGGCATTATTGATGACACAAACCATTGCACCAATACAAGCCTATCAAGTGGATCTTATTGGAAAACAGGCAACACTTTTAGATACTAGAATCAAAAATTATCGAAAGAAATTCAGAATGATGAAAGTGAGAGAGCAAAAAATGAATTGTGATTTTGTTTGAATCTGCTATTTACAATTTTTTTTTTTACTTTTCCGCCGTTGATTTAGTTTTTTTATGCATCCTGTTCAGATGCATATTGTTGGATAGATAAAGCGAATGATCAAATTAACATACTAGAAAATCAACTTGAACATGTGCTAAATTTAACATCACTTTTTAATATAGAACCACCCGATGATAATCCATTGACAAATTGTAGACGAGAGATTAAATGTTCAAAGGTAAATTGTTGATTGTTGGTTTTGTTGATATAAGTATTGATTATATTCAATTTATTTCATGATCAAAAAATAATAGCAACTCTGGGATCTTGTCAATACAATTACATACAGTATTGATACATGGAAAATAACATCATGGCATAATATTGATGCTGAAAGTATGGATCAAGAATGTAAAAAATTTGGCCAAGAACTTCGTGCACTTGATAAGGAAGCGAAAAGTTGGGATCCATATATTGATGCTGAATTAAGTTTAAAAAATCTTATAACATCATTACGTGTGATAACGGAATTAAAAAATCCAGCGCTACGTGAACGACATTGGATTGAATTAATGAAAACGACAAATGTACAATTTAATATGGACAACACAACAACATTAGATGATCTGTTGAATTTAAATTTATATCGATGGATGTATTTGGAAAGTATTTTCATTGGATCCGATGATATTCGAAAGCAATTGCCTGAAGACACCGAACGTTTTGCCCAGATTGACATTGAATTTAAGGTATAGTTATTTTTAACTGAAAATATTTTCTCATGTGTTTTAATGCAAATTTGAATTTATACAATTTAGGAAATTCTAAGAAAAATGTTATTAGATCCTACTATTATTAAAGCCTGCAGTCCCGATGGTCTCTACGAAAGCTTAGAGAAATTGCTAGAGAATCTGATGAAATGTAACAAGGCATTGAACAATTATTTAGAGACAAAACGTTTAGCATTTCCAAGATTTTATTTTGTTTCATCCGATGTACTTCTTGATATCTTATCAAATGGAAGTCAGCCAGAATTAGTTTGTAAGCATCTAACCAAACTGTATGATTCACTTGCAAAATTACTGTTTGAAAAAAACTCCAAGTTTGCGTATGCAATGAAATCGAAAGAAAATGAAGAAATCGTAAAGTTTAAAGAGAACTGTGATTGTACTGGTCAAGTTGAAATTTGGTTAAATAGAGTTACCGATACTATGAGAAAAACGTTACACAATATATTTTTTGAAGCGCTTAAAGCTTACGATGAGAAATCAAGAGATGAATGGATATTTGATTGGCCAGCTCAACCAGCTTTATGTGGTACACAAATTTGGTGGTCGACGGAAACTAATGCCGCCTTTTTACATCTTGAAGATGGTAACGAAAATGCGCTCAGAGATTATCAGAAAAAACAAATCGGTCAATTAAATGCGCTAATTATGCTGTTATTAGGAGATCTATCACCTGGTGAGTGCATTGAAATTACTTTTTTTTATATGAACAGATGTTTAATTATGATAATTTTTCAGGTGACCGCAAAAAAATTGAAACCGTTTGCACGATTGATGTTCATTCAAGGTAGAGGGCGAGTTAAAAAAAACCATTTTTTAAACTAATAATATTGTTTTCGTGATTTTTCATCTCATCCCTAGGGACGTTGTTGCTAAATTGATTTCACAAAAAATTAAAAATGCTATGGCATTTCAATGGCAGTGTCAACTCCGACATCGCTGGGATTATGAACAAAATGACTGCTTTATTAATATATGTGATGCACAATTCCGGTATAGTTTCGAGTATCTAGGAAATACGGACAGATTAGTTATAACACCTTTAACAGATCGTTGTTATATAACATTAACGCAATCATTGAATCTTTTTCTTGGAGGTGCTCCCGCTGGCCCAGCAGGTAAATATCGACAACAACAATTAAATTGCTGACTGCTGACAAGATTTTCTTTCTCTTTCAATGTAAATAAAACGATTTTTCTTAGGAACTGGTAAGACGGAAACAACTAAAGATTTAGGAAAAGGTCTGGGCATAATGGTTTATGTTTTTAATTGTTCTGAACAAATGGATTATAAATCATGTGGGAACAATTATAAAGGATTGGTTCTTTCTGGTTCATGGTAAAAATACACAGTACAAATATCTCCATTTTGATTTTAATCATTTTCAAAAAGATAAAAATGAATATTATTATGTATTATTATAGGGGCTGCTTTGATGAGTTCAATCGGATATCAGTCGAAGTACTTTCCGTTGTAGCTGTACAAGTTAAATCAATATTGGATGCCATTAAAGTATTTTTTATTTTGCTTTTTTAGTATTAGTATATTTTAGTTCAAATGTTTTCGAAGAATAGACAAAATATATTCAATTTTTTTTTTTATATTGTTTTAGGCATTCAAATCAAATTTTAATTTTATGGGTGAAAATATAGATTTAGTTCCAAGCGTTGGTATTTTCATTACCATGAATCCTGGATACGCTGGTCGCACTGAATTACCAGAAAATTTAAAAGCATTATTCAGGCCATGTGCTATGGTTGTGCCAGATTTTGCACTTATCTCCGAAATTATGTTAGTTGCTAAAGGTTTTCAAGAAGCAAGAGTTTTGTCACGGAAATTTATTACGTTATATACACTTTGTAGAGAGTTATTGTCAAAACAAGATCATTACGATTGGGGTTTGCGTGCTGTAAAATCTGTACTAGTTGTTGCTGGTGCATTACGGGTATATTTTGATAAATGGTCGAAATCTGTTATAAATTAATAATATGTTGTTTTTTTTTCTCTACATTGTTCTTTAGCGACTTGATCGTATCACATCTGAAGATCAAGTTCTTATGAGAGCATTACGTGACTTTAATTTACCAAAAATTGTCACTGACGACGTACCAGTTTTTATGGATTTAATAAGTGATCTATTTCCAGCATTAGATGTACCGCGAAATCGTGATTTCGATTTTGAAAATATTGTTAAGAAATCGGCTACTGATTTACATTTGCAACCTGAAGACGGTTTTATTTTAAAAATTGTTCAATTAGAGGAACTGTTTGCCGTTCGACATTCCGTGTTCATAGTTGGATTTGCTGGAACTGGTAAAACTCAAATTTGGAAAACATTATTTCAAACGTACCAGAATCAAAAAAGAAAACCACACTTTAATGACCTAAACCCAAAAGGTACAGGTTATTTATTTAAAAATGTTTTTTTTTCTCCGCATCACAAATACATTTAAACTTTCCGTGTTTCTTGAATTCAAATTCTTCATTTGTCATCATTCAATTACTCGCAAGCACCGCACTTCCAAGTTTTCTTTCAGTTATTTTCTATCCCTGCAAATTGTTGCAAATATGTTGCAAGATGTTAAAAAGTGAATATATATTTAAAATAATTTCTGTTTTATTTAGCTGTTACAAACGATGAACTATTTGGAATTATAAATCCAACAACACGAGAATGGAAAGATGGACTATTTTCTGTTATAATGAGAGATCAGGCAAATATGCAAAGTACCGGACCAAAATGGATAGTACTTGATGGTGATATTGATCCAATGTGGATCGAAAGTTTAAATACATTAATGGATGATAATAAAATATTAACATTAGCTAGTAATGAAAGAATCGCTTTAACAACCGAAATGAGATTACTTTTTGAAATTGCTACACTGAAACAAGCGACACCCGCTACTGTTTCACGAGCCGGCGTTTTGTATATAAATACTCAAGATTTAGGATGGAACCCGTAAATATATGCTAATAAGTTATCATTATATTCCATATTTCATATATTTTCATATCTAATAGATATGTTGCGTCATGGATTGATACAAGACCACCAGCAGAAAAATCCATATTAACAGTTTATTTTGAGAAATACGTTCCACCATTACTAAATGTTTTGAATAATAAAATGAAAAAAATCACACCAATTTCTGATATATCAATGATTCAAATGACATGCTATTTATTGGATTGTATATTAACGCCAAAAAATTTGCCAGCAGAATGTCCAAATAATTGGTATGAAATATATTTTACATTTGCCGTTATTTGGGGTTTTGGTTCGTCACTATTTCAAGATCAAATAATTGATTGGCGTAATGAATTCAGTAAATGGTGGTTAAATGAATTTTCCAGCGTTAAATTTCCTGCAAGCGATGGCAGCATATTTAATTTTTATATCGATCCAGAAACCAAAGTATTTACACCATGGTCAACATTGGTTGAATCATTTGAATTGGATCCAGATATTCCACTTCAATCAACTTTAGTTAGTACACCCGAAAATACCAGTCTGCGATATTTTATGGATCTATTGATTGGATCAAAGCGTCCAGTGATGTTGGTTGGTGATGCGGGTTCAGGTAAAACTGTAATCGTATCCGATAAATTAAATACACTATCAACTGATTATGCTGTCAGTAATGTTCCGCTAAATTTCTATACAACATCCCAAATGTTGCAAGACATTTTAGAGAAATCACTTGAAAAGAAAGCAGGCCGTGCATTTGCACCAATTGGAAATAAAACAATGATTTACTTTGTTGATGACATGAATATGCCGGAGGTGGATAAATACGAAACAGTTCAACCGCATACACTGATAAGACAATTTATGGACTATCATCACTGGTACGACAGATCAAAATTATCACTGAAGGACATACATAGTTGTCAATTTGTGTCATGTATGAATCCAACTGCTGGCTCATTTATCATCGATCCTAGATTACAAAGACATTTTTGTACATTTGCTGTTAATTATCCGGGAACCGATTCAATGCATAGCATCTATTACAATATTTTATCGCAACACTTATCAAATCCAATAAATCGATTTCCACCAAAAGTACAATTAGCTTGTGAATCAATAATACGTGCAGCAATAACATTGCATCAACGAATGAATCAAATGTTTTTACCAACCGCTACTAAATTCCATTACAATTTTAATTTAAGGGATATGGCAAATATATTCTCAGTAAGTGTTTATTATTTCGCGTTAACGAACCTAACGCAACTTTTTGACTAAAATCTTGAAAATAATGTTTTAATTTTAATATCAAACTATAATATAGGGTATGATGTATGCAAATGGTGATTGCTGTTTAAATAAAGATATGCTTATTAGGCTTTGGGTACATGAATCAACACGTGTTTATGGTGATAAGTTAGTTGATTTCAATGATTCACAATCATTTTCAAAGCTACTTGCTGATACAGTTAACAAAAATTTTGAACAAATCAATCATGATATAGTATTTGGAAAACCGCTTATTTTCTTTCATTATGCTGAAAATTTAAATGAATCTAAATATATGCCAGTTAAAGATTGGCAATCTTTAACAAAAATATTAGAAGACGCTCAAGATGGCTATAATGAAATGGTTGGCGCTATGAATTTAGTATTATTCGATGATGCAATGTCGCATATATGCCGGTAAGTATACTCTCATTTGGTTCACACTCAGGGCGGTAAGCTTCAACAACTCGTGTAACCCACGAATCGCGGGTAACCTATGAGCTTTTGATATGCTTCAACTCGGTTAAACTTGGCGAAACCTCGGATTTTAAAGCATAAGTTTTATGAAACTCATCTAAATATTAGGGGTAGGGTTTCATGAAACCCATGCTTTTAAACCCGAGGTTTCGCCAAGTTTAACGCAGTTGAAGTTTATCAAAAGCTCGGGTCACAGGAGTTGAAGCTTACATTGTACATTTTAAGTTTTTTAATTTATTATTATTATAATTTTTTTTAAATTTCAGAATAAATCGAATCTTAAGCAACGATCGTGGCTATGCATTATTAATTGGTGTTGGTGGTTCAGGTAATTATGTTATTTTTTATTTAATTGTATGCATAATTTTTTTTACCTCATTGTTTGTTTTGATTTTATTGCAGGGAAACAATCACTCACTCGTTTAGCAGCTTTCATATCATCATTGGATGTTTTTCAAACTCAATTAAGCACAGGATTTAGTATTGCTGACTTAAAAACGGATTTAGCTAATTTATATTTAAAAGCTGGAATAAAAAATTCCAGTTGTTGTTATTTGATCACCGATTCACAGGTATATCGTATATTCACAGCTCTAGCTCTAAATTATAAATTATAAATTAAATGAATTTTATTGATCATTTAGATTGCGGAAGAACAATTCTTGGTTTTAATAAATTATCTATTGGCATCTGGTGATATTCCCGATTTATTTCCAATAGAGGAAGTCGATAATATTATAAGTGCCATCACAAATGAAGCTAAACAAGCCGGTATACGTGAGACCAGAGAAGATTGTTGGAAATTTTTTATCGATAAAGTGCGTCGAATGTTAAAAGTAGTATTAGGTTTTTCACCAAATGGTTCTACATTAAGAGTGCGCGCTAGAAAATTTCCAGCAATTATAAATTGTACGAGTATTGATTGGTTCCATGAATGGCCGCAAATTGCATTGGAATCAGTATCGAAACGATTCTTAGCCGAAATTGACGTATTTCCGGTATGTATTTAGTTTTTCAATTATTTCGCAACAACTTTTTTTTAAAAAAAAACATTTTCATTTAGAAATCTCTTACGGATTCAGTTGCAATATTTATGGCATATGTGCATGGAACGGTAAACGATATGTCGAAAATTTATTTGAAAAATAAAAAACGATATAATTATGCGACACCAAAAACGTTTTTAGAGCTTATCGCTTTGTATTCGAAACTATTGACGGAAAAAGATACAGAATTGACAAACCGCATTTCTAAACTAGAAAATGGTATTCTGAAATTAGCTGATTGTGCAAAGCAAGTGGATGGTCTTCAAGTATGAGTTTTTTTTTTTTGTTTTACTCGACTTTCATATTTTAATTTATTAACATTTTGCCATTGCCATAAATAGGAACAATTGAAAGTACAAGAAGTCGTATTAAAAGTAAAAAAAGCAGAAGCATATAAGCAGTTGGCTATTGTAGCTAGTGAAAATGAGAAAGTGCAAGGAGATAAAGATATTGGTTTGATTTTATTTCATTTCTAATATCGCATTGAAATCACTTTAGTATAATTAAAAAATCTTTCCAAAAAAAAAAACAGCTGCCGAAAAAGAGAAAAGTGTTCGAATTATTGAAGAAGATGTTACAGCGAAAGCAAAAGTTTGTGCCACAGATCTAAAACGAGCAGAACCGGCTATGTTACGTGCTGTGGCTGCATTAGATACACTTGACAAAAAAAATCTAACTGAAATGAAATCATTTGGTTCTCCACCAGCTGCCGTTGTAAAAGTTTGTGAAGCCGTTTTAGTATTATTCTCTAAAGATAAAGTACCGGCACCCGCAGACCGGACGTGGCTAAAATGCAAGGTAATTTACGGGTTTTTACATATGATTAATATTTGTCACACACTCTCAAACATCTTATTAAATTCAAACTAAATACCATTTATTTTCAACAGAATATGATGGGAAAGGTTGATAAGTTTTTACTAGAGTTACAAAATTATGATAAAAAGAATATTCGGCCAGAGGTTATTAAAGCTCTCTTACCATATTTAAATGTAATTGGTTTTGTCGTACGCATGCGAAGCATATCCGACTATTGTACGTACGCCGCGCCGTACTCGTGCCCGACACATCAAAAATTGTTTACCGAGTTAATGTGCCTATGAATTTTAAAATTTTAAAATAGATGGAAAAAATTTATTGATGCCGAAAACCCAGAAAGAGAAAAACTTCCCGGTGAATGGAAAGCTAAAACGCCATTACAACGGCTATGTATTTTGCGTGCATTACGACCAGATCGTATGTCGTATGCAGTTTCAGCATTTGTCGAAGATCAATTGGGTAAAGAATATGTTGAAACAAGGATGATTAGTTTTGCGGACACATATTTGGAAACTAGCAATATTACGCACGTATTTTTTACACTTTCACCCGGTGTTGATCCGCTAAAAGATGTTGAACGTTTAAGAAAGAAATTAAAATTCTCAATGGATCATAATAATTTTCATAATGTATCATTGGGTCAAGGACAAGAAATTATTGCTGAAAATGCTATAGACGTTGCATGTGAGCAAGGACATTGGGTTATATTGCAAAATATTCATTTAGTT
>JAABKK020017841.1:0-11274 GCA_011634745.2 Catotricha subobsoleta
ATTACAATAATTGTATCTCACAAAAATCTCATGTTAAAACAAAAAAATTAATGAATAAAGAATTGAATTGAATTGAGTTATAAAGAAACAAAATTTCATTTTTTTTTCTATTGAAATTTTCGAGGGGTAACCCCTTGTGCTTTAGTAATACAAATTTTGTTTGATAAAATAAGAGTAATAAACGCCAAAATATATGCGCATAATACACATAGTTGTGTTCGAGTAATACACGGTATTATTAAAACTCCTCCAAAATTTCTAAAATGTTTAAAAAAAAAAATTTCAATTTCATTTTTTTTTTAATTTTTTCAAATATTCTTATTTGAACAAAACTTTTTAAGCCATTCTGCATCAAACGATTTGTTTTTATGTATTTATTTATTTAACAGGTAGTTTTAATATAAGCTCAGCTCAATTTTGATTAGTAATACCATATACCAGTGGCCCTTACAGAAATATGTTATATATTTTATAGTATTAAAAGAAAATCTATCCGGGTAGTTAAACAAAAACTTTTTCCAATAGTTTGACAAAACGAGCAGATTATCCAAAAACATTAAATCATCTTCCGATTTATTGATATGAAATTGAAATTAAAAAAAAATAAATAAAAGACATATACATATATAAAATTGATTTTATTCAAAAGCGTATACAAAATAAATGTCAGGATATTTTATTATAAATTAAAATTTATAATATTGATTTTTGAGTACACTTCTGCTCTTCTTTTCCACTGTTCACAATTTTATTATGCGGTATATCCGTATATCATAAAGGTTTTTATTTAAACTATATAAGTATTATGAAAAATTAAAATGCAAGAAGATCTGACGTGCTCATTAGAACAAGCGTCAAAAAATTAATTGTGGATTTTTTTTTCTGCTATTACGAGTAAATCACTCGAAGTTTTAATCGCAAGAATCAAATAGAGAAAACATATGTTAATATATTATTAATAAATATTGGTATTGACAATTTAAAATGTTTAAAATTATCTAAATATGATAATGAATAATAAGTTAAATATTTTCCATTCGTATTAATCATATGTGTAATTATTTTCAAAGCTTTGCATGTAAACAAATAAATGATAGTTCATAGGCATTATAACAGAATATTTTTATTTAATCTATGAATACAAAATTTAATCTTTATAAGAATGTTGAAGATTTATTTAAATTTTTATATATATATATGCTATTTCTGTTTAAGGGTCATTTCTTAAATCAAGGCTTAAACTTTAGTTTAGCTTAATCGCCCGATGTCGGTCAGCTAAATTTAAACTCAGTTTACGTTAAAACTTGATTGACGAAATGGCCAGTGATAAAATATACGTTAACTTAAATTATAAACCTGGTAGGATTTAAATTATAAAAAAAAAATTGCAGGTCAAAATTTGAAGTGGATTAGTGTTTTTAAAATACAATATAATTATACAATAGAATCTTGGTATAACGACCTGATGAGTCCATTATATTTATTCGTGACTATAGGTTCATTTCAATTTATTTTTTATTAAGTTAATTTTAAATACATAATAGAACATATTTTCATGGTTATTTTTTTCAGTTAATAGATATCTTGTCAGGGTACTTCAGATAAAGTAACCCATTAGTAAGTTGTAAAGCAAACGATAAAATATTTCTCCAAATTTCCGTTATTATTAATAATAAAATTTTAAGTTTGGTACAACATGATTTGGTATCATTGCCTTTAGAGCATCATAGAAAGCACGTAAGACAAAATCAACATTTTTATTTGTCGCATTTTCATTCATTAATACAATACGAAAAATATGTCCCATCGTTGATCCAAGGCCTGAAGATATTTCAAGTGAATGTCTGCCATAAGATCAGAAATAAATGAATGCTTAATTATTTTCTTTATATGTATTTAATTTTTACCTTTCCAATAAATATTTGGAAAATTGTTTTTCATCAATACTATGTGGAATTTTCAGCGCAATAATTGTTGGTAAGCGATATTGTGATTGTTCAACAAACAATTCTAAGCCAATAATATTTTGCAGACCATCTTGTAAACGTTTTGCATTTATAGAGTGTCGCACGATAAATCTATGGAGACCTTGCTCGCAAAAAATGGCCAAAGCCTCGCGAAAACAATGAAATGAAGTTTGTGATAGGTTAAAACTTGAAAAATTTCTGAAAAATAACATGAAATAAAATATTACTCGATATCTTGAAACAGTTTTTAACGTTTTTTGCATACAAATTTCGACGCTCATCCATGTCATTCCAAAATTGCATTAGATCCCTTAATTCATAGTTAAATGCTTTACATGGTGTAGTTCGATTAAGAATTTTATTTAAAGCACGTTTTCCAAATGAGAAGATTGCTACACTAGGTGGTCCCCTAAGAACTTGATGTGATGCGGAATATGCTACATCAATTTTCCAGCTGTCGGTTAAGAACTGTACAGCCCCCAGTGTGCTCACAGCATCCACCACCAATAGACAATCATATCTGAAAATTGAAAAGTGTACCGCTTACATGAAATATATTCATTGTAAAACTCTGTATAACATGCCTGCTACATAATTCACCCAATTGATCAATTGGCTGCAGTACTCCGGTCGATGATTCACCATGTACAATAAAAAATATTTTTGGTCTATGGATTTCTACATATGAACTTATTTGTGCATATTCCAAGGCACATCCAGGATTAGATACGATTTGACGTACATCGGCACCATAAAGTGTAGCTAGTTCCACTGCTCTTTTCCCAATTTCACCAACAACGCCTACCAGCACAACATCTTTTTCCTCAATTAAATTACATAGTGCTACATCCATTGCATTATTACATGCATTAATACACATAGTAATCGGATTTCTGGTTTGAAATACATAGTGAAGTCCTTCTTTTATTTCATTCATTAACTAAATATTTGTAAAAAAAAATCATTTAACATCCTAAACTGTCAATAAACAAAATGCTGATACTTTATTTAATTTACGCTTTATCCACAAATATATATACATAAAAAAGACGATAGTACTAAGCGGATTAGTTTTAACTTTTTTTTAATTAATTAAATATGAACTGAAGTTTATCAAAGATGTCGATTCATTTTTTTAATTGTGAAATGAAAAATATTTTAAGGTTTCATCAACAAAAAATAACCTACCCGATAAATGTTGCTTTGAGTGAATGTTTCTGAGGAATCTGTACTCATTTTTACCTTTTCGCGAAAAACAAATGGTCGACGTAAACTATCTGGTACTGAAATTTCTGGCCCATTGTTAAACATTTTAAAGTCACTCCTACTGAGTTCACTTAAATATTCTAACTGTTTTTAAATTAAACTGAGATCTATAAACAGATGTAATAACTTTCTGCATGCATATAACGATTTTAATAATATATTAAACAAACGTTGAGTAATTGTGATAAGAGATTTTTAAAATTTGTAATTTGTTATGTGATCAATAAAATAATTAGACTGTAACAATAAAATTATATTTAATTGATAATGTGCAAAATATTTGTTTAGCAACCTAATTATATAAATTGTAAGTAAATGCAATGATATATCTATTTCTAATATTTGTTTGGAGCTATTCATAGATTTTAAGATTTCCCATGCATTATTTCATTTAACTCTACAAATTATACTGTATGGTGGCACGATACGGGCCAATACAATATATAATGGTTGCCTTCGTAGTAGAAATTAAACCAAAAAAAAAAAATTTGGAAGAAGAGATAGAAAGAAAACCATGACATTTATATTAATATTTTCTTAAATAGAAATAAATTAAAGCCAGAAATGATCAGTATTTTTAACTCAAATAAATTCCTTGCCTTTGTCTATTTAATAAATATGATTTTAATTTATATCTAAATATATTCACACAAGGTGAATTAACTATTTCATTGGGGATTTTATAATCACTAACTGAAACTGAGCATTTATGTCGCTAATATTTTTCCATTTGAACCGAGTATTATGTATTATTTTTAATTGTAAATAAATGAGATAGATAATCTTATTATTTAAATATCTAAAAATGAAAACTTTAGACTGCAGTCTGTAGTGCGTTTGTTAAATAATGTCATATAACCTAATTTATATATATCTATATGATCGAGATTTAGAATATAAAATGTGAATTGTGTACAATCTGTAAACGATTTCCATCTTCTCGAGTGAATTTAAAGTTTTAAATAATTTCAAATGTAATTTTTATTATTTATTATATTTACAGAAAAGATACTTAGGAAGTTTCGAGAGAAGTTTTTATTAAAATACTCTATATACTTGTCAGCACTGTAGAAAATAAGGTGTTAATTAATACGCAGCCAGGGTTCAATTCATATATATTAACTGATATATATCATCGATATAATAAATCGATTAAAAATTATGTAGATTTATTAACTTTTTTAGGTTTTAAAAACTTATGGAATGAATTATATTGGCTTATATTACTTATTTGAATTTTACGATCTTTAAAAAACCTAAAAATAGATAATTTTTCTTATTTCTTTTTTAGAAACATTGAAATATATAAAAATATATATTATTAGAGGCTGGTGCAAAAATATCATCATTTGTGGGTCTTAATTTACTTCACAACTCCTTGCCATCCTGAATTACGTTTTGTGAACCAATCCAAAATGCTACATTAATTTGACATAAACGTTTCATTTTTTTAAAAAAAAGTATCTGTAGCTTTGCAACAAAATGAATATGAGACCATAAGATGTTATTTATTTTATTTAAACAATTTATTATTAATTATTAAAATTTTAAATAGTGAATTATATGAAATTTTTATTTATTTATTTTTTTTCACTTTTTATTATATAATTATAATCTATAGAAATTAGAATTGTAGTTATTATCTCTACAAATTTATAGATTGAATAAAATATCACATTAGCTAGAAATCAAGGTTTAACTGATTCATTGTAATGTTTTAAAAGCTTTATACAGCAAATATTACACAACATGAGAAATCACTTGGAGTCAATATACTTTGGAATAGGTAAATACAAAAACAAAAACAAAAACAACATCAAGTAAATATCTAAAAATCGTTTAAATTACATACTTATTATTAAATAATTTATTATTTATATTTAATATTTTTGTGAATGTTTATATAAGTTACATTTGTGTGATATATGAAATAATGATGTAAAATAATTTGGTAAAATAATGTTACAGTTGTATATTCTTTACTATATTTTTTTTCTTTCATAAAAAAAAAAAAACCAAATTCACTCTTATAATTTCTGACATAATATATCCTCTATTATTATAATAAACATCAATTTTAAATTGATAGCAAACTATAATTAAAATATATGAGGACAATTTCTATCCGAAATTTTCCACATGTTCGAGTTTAAGTTAAGCCTAAAGCCTCTACACACTGTAATTTAGAATATAAGCCTTTAGAACTTATAAAACAAATATGCTTATAATTTAATTTAATTTAATCGTTATACCCAAATGAAAATGTAAATTAATGAGTCTTAATTTCAAAGCAAAGCTTTAATGCTCAAAACGTCTTTTAACAAATCAATCACTTTTACATCCTATCCCAGTGGTTCCATTTAAATTAATTAACCGATAGCAATCATTCATTTTCCGTATGTCACCAATTTGTTTAAATATTATTGCAGCCTGTGTAAGTAGTCCGGCACGTTCAACAGTCAATTGAGCAGGTAAATAGCGACAAGCGATATATATGGAAATAGCACGTTCTCTTTCACCGCATACGTATTGTTCATCGTGAGACCCTTTAGCCGCACAAATAATATTTGCCCTTGAATTTCGTAATGGAATCATATTCCTTTCAAGCATTTGATGGGTTTGTAATGGTGTTGCACCAGCCATTAAACGATAAATTGCCTCATACAAATTAATGCGTGGTTGTCCCATCTGTTTTGTGTCCATAATAAAATAAAGTGAATTTAAGTCTTCCTGATAATGTTTAAGAGCAACAATACTCGGACAATAACTTTCGCAAACACCTTCATCAGTATACTCATCTATTTGATTCATTTCAAGCATAGCTTCCCAACATTCGGTTCGAGTTTCAAGCAACCAATCGCAAGTCAGTACTTGAATAAAAAATGTTAAAGTTTCAATATTTGGATTTTGTGAGCGACTGTAAGTCAAATGATCTTGTAGTAGCCGACTGGCAACATTACATCTATTAATAATCAGTTGTAATTTCGCTTCAATGATTTTATTTTCAATTTTGCAATGTGTAAATTCACGTTTTGTCATAAAAGCGACGAATAATGCCTTTAGCAAAGTTTGATTATTATTTGTAGAGTTAAGCAATATAGTTGGAAACTTATCTGTTTCTCCATATAAAATTTCAGCATTTTCAAATTCACCTAAAGTCCAGTATGTTGCAACTGTTAATAAATGTGTTAACCATGAAATATGATCATCTGTAAAAACGGTCTCTTCTTCCATTGTTTCGAGCAAATATTTTGTGTATATTAAAACCTCGCTGATTTGTGGTTTTTGGTAATTTTTCATCGCATTTGTATTTTGTTGCTGTTGTTGGGATGAAGAAACATTTCTGAATCCCAATAAATATTCAAAAGCTTTCTCCAATAAATGTTTGCGATATTCTTCTTTCATTAGTGAAATTGGCTCATAGTAATTATTTGTTATCGCAAACAAATCTTGTTTGAGTGTTGTATCCCACATACTGAATCCAGCATCAGTGTTAACAACGAATTTGTAACCATATTCACTAAATATCCAATTGAATCGTTTATATTGTGCACCATGAAATATATAAATTTTTTTCGCTTTGCGCATATAATAACTGGCCAGAAATTTAAGACAGTTCGTTGATTTTGCTCGTAACGCTGCTATCATATAAACTTCAACCATTTCCTTTGAATGCATTATTTTTTCGGCTGTTTCACACATATTAAGTGCATATAATGAAATCATTATGCCATAGCAGCTCTGTCGAGCGCCAATCTCACTTAATGTCAATTTTCTGCGTTCAATTAAATTTATTTGATTTAATCGGTGTAAAATCCAACCAATTTCTTTTGTTGAGTACAAAGCCTGATTACGTGTTTCCGTTGCACAAAAAAGACCACCAACTTTTCCTGATAGCCATAAACCAAATGGAATTCGATGTAAGATCATTCTTATTGCTTGCCATATTGTAAATGTAAAACATTCAAAACGGGTTATGCTTGTTGCTGCTGGTAGATATATTCCCAATTGTTGTAGTGTACGTAAATAGCCAGACGTAGCAGCATTCAAATCACCACGATGAAAATCTATTTCAGCAGTTTTTATCATAGTTTCAAAACATTTATTTGAATGTTCCACAACTGGTTCGCCGTAAACCAACAATTTTATTAGACAAACCAGGATTATCAACATATTTACCATAGACATTAGAAGATTTTTCCATGAAAATAGGACATTATAGGGCTATTTATTAAAAAGAGAAAAATATTGTTAAATAATATTCAAATTACGTTATATGTATAAAAAATATTAAATCTAGCAATGTACTCACATCATCAATTAAAGATGATAAGATTGTTCTCCGTGATGTACCAAGTCCATTGTCTATACTATCAAACCGATCGCTATGCTGATCATTTAATAGAACACCAAAATTATTGAGTGCGACAACTGCAAACATAAAAATGCACAAAGCAAATTTTGTATGTGGTGAAACGCCTTGTTGTATAAAGATGATTTTCTGATCAGTCTCAGTATATGATTTAATCGCGCTTGGAGATTCTCCACCTCCTAATGGAGAGTTCGGCATTGGTGATGAAGCATTTGAGTGGGGCGGTGACAGAAGTGGTAATGATTCTGAAGCATTTGTCATATTCGCCGTTGCATTTATCATTTCTCTCAGTCGTCGATTTTCCATTTTTAATTCAACATTTTCAGATTGCAATGAACGGATTTTATCAATAGACTTTTTTAAAATACCAGATTTATTTAGTTTTGTGTTTGCCGATCCTGAACCAGCTGTAACTAAATTTTTCAATTCCGTGATTTTATCATTCTAAAAAGAGAAAAAGAAATTTAATAATTGTATGACAAAAACAATAATAAATTTGCTAAATAGAAATGTATAAAAAATTAAAATGTAAAATTACTATTGATGTACGATAGCGTCGTTCAATAATATTATGTCCAGATTTTTTAGTATCCTTGGCTGTAGATTTTGTTATTGATGTGGATGGTGGAAGGACTCTAGTCACTGGGACAATTGGTATCTTTGTTAAAATACCAGTTGTGCCGTTTACGATTGTGTGTACTGGTGGCTGTGTTGAGGCTGAGGATACAGTTGTGAACAAATTGCCTCCAATATTTTGTAATGTTAGGATTTGTTGTTGACCTTGCTGAGATTGTTGTATTTTAAGTGGTTCATGTTTTAGTAGTATATTTTGTTGTTGTAAAATTAAACGCTGCTGTGGTTGTTGAACACTTTGATATGGTTGTTGTATAAAAATTGGTTGTGGCTGGGGTTGTAATTGTGGCGGTGATGCTATGATTTTACTTTCATTTTGTTGATGCGTTTGAAAAACGGGTTCTTGTTTTATGTTTAAATTATTAGCATCTGCCATTGGTTGATCAAAAAATCCATCGATTGTTGGTCCTCCTAACATCTGATCATCATATGAAGAACTTGATCTGCCACTATCATCTGACGATAATGAATTCATATCAAAACCAATTGCATTGAAATTGACATCATTCATAATGTCATCAAATATATCTTGAGGTATCTCTTCATCTAAAAAACTGTTGAACACCTCACCATTAAAACTACTAAAAACTTCACCATTTTTAGTAATATCCATTTTTTCGTATTTTTTTAATTCGCGAAATATTCGCCCGTCACTATTTTAAAATTATTATTGTTTATTATCAAATAGTGAAATTCATTAAAATGATTTTTATTGCGTCATCAAAACGCAATAATATTTTCTTTGATTTTTCAATATTTAACACACGTTAAATGTTATTTTCTTTCTTTGTTTATATTAACGCTAAGTCTTTAAATTGTTTTTTTGTCATTTTATTTCTAGAATTAAATTGAATTCGTTTCGTTATGATAAAAAATATTTTAGAGTTGGACATTTACTCATAACTTTATATTATTCACTTTTTATAATTTGCGATGTGTGCGGCGTGTTTCTGCGTAGTTATTTGACATTAAGAATATTGTGCAATTGACAACAATTTTGATTTTTAATTCGGGTAATGAAGTGAATGAATTCATTTCTTCAGTGAAACACGCGTATTTTTTCTGAACTAAAACAATACATTATTTAGAACTGATTTATATAAAAATATGTATAGAAATTGATATAAAATAAAATTATTTTGTTCCAATAAATCAAATATGGGTATATTTTCAAATATTGTAAGAAAGAAGATAATGGGCAAAATTGAAGTAATTCAAACTTTCTTCTTGCGTTTATGAATCTTAAAAGATTTCCTATGATGTTATAAGTACGTAGAGAAGTTCAGATTCGTTTTTTACATAATTTTACATATACAATAAACAAAGTCAGATTCTATATTTTAATAGCCAATAGAAACTGTTGGCCATTCTCCAGTTAGACGTCATGGGATAGTGGTCATGGTTATACGTATACCATACGTATCCAAAATTCATATAATGTTGCATCTATGGACGGGACATAAAATATTTTCACTGGCTTTGTTCTACTAAAAACAATTCTAGAGTTCTAAGGTTTTAAAATGAGCCAAATCGGTCTGAGCGTTAAGATGTTTTGGCTTCTGAAGTACACAATAGTGGTGTTCTTTTTACATATATTTTTCTGATCTTGATACTGATAGACGTTCTAAATGAGTACTAATGTACAATGGCACGCATTTAAAAAAGAACGCATATTTTTCTACCATATGAGGTGGGTTAACTACAGATCAGTATCTAGAGCAATTTTACATTTTTACGTATCAAGAACAAGAGTAATTAGGTATGTGCAACAAAATATATTTGAGAGCGGCAACGCATAAAAACAAATTATTTCACATAAAATGACAAATTAAATTATTTGTGTATACAAAAGCCAATTAATATTTAATTTTACAATTTAAACCATTTCTCAATAAATAAATAAATAAAAATGTTGCGACCAGACAAAGATCATAGAACAATAAACAAAATTTAAGTATATCTTTTTTTTCTTATGTGATGGAATAACAACAACAACAACATTTTCAAACGTGTAAACGTGGCCATAATTTCATACGATGTCAATCTGACAAATAATTAAAACACAAATTTTGTAGATTAACCTTTCCTATTTTGACAAATCTTGTGAGATTTTCTAAAATTTCCTATTGTACTGTTTCAATTTCTGAATTCGAAATATTTATTAAATTCTTTAGAAAATTATAGTAGAAAAGGTAAGATATTTAAAAATAATTTAGTAGCAGTGCACTTTTCTATTTGTTTAGTGTAAATATTTTTTTTTCTTAGATATGCAATTCAAGTTTTCTTTATTTTTTAGTGCAAGTACTTTATTACTTTTGTACATTTTAAAACAGATTTATATTAGTAAGTATTCTAGTCAGTAGTGTAGTTAATTTTCAGTCGAATTAAATTATTAGCTACAACAAAATAGTATATATTTGTAAAGAATTGTTTTTTTTAAGGAAGAATGGACGGTAACGATAGCAATAATAGTAAAATTAGTGGTGGACCAGGACACGTTGGCGAACGTGATAAAGTAATAGCTGAACGAGAAGCAAGACGATTAGCTAAACAAGCTGCTAAGCAAAAATTACAAGATAAAAGTCGTAATTTGGAGCAAACATCACCAGATACTTCGAATTTAAAATCATCAAAAGTAGATAAATTAGAATCTAAGCCTTCAGCAGAGATACCTCATCCTTTGAAGCCTTCATTAGATCTGCCAACAAAACCCATTTGCAATATGGTTCCAAAATCACAAGAAAAGAAAGTACCCAAAAATGCCGAGAAAAAGGGTAGTAAAGCCAATGTTGTTAGTTCAACAAAAACTGGTAGATCTGTTCCAAATAATGTTACGGGAAAAATGGAAAAATTAAAAATTGAGGACGCGGCTACCGTTCCAGCATCATTTAAGGAAGTACCCGAAAAAAAAGTCTTATCGAAAGCCGAGCGAAGAGCTATACAAGAAGCACAACGAGCCGCTAAAGTAGGTAATGTTGTAATGACTTCAAGTATAACTAAAATTAAATCAACAACCACAACAACAACAGCAGCCGC
>JAABKK020017863.1:0-19650 GCA_011634745.2 Catotricha subobsoleta
ATGATAAAAAAAAAAAATACCCTATCTAAATTTTGCAAATGTACCCCTCCCTGAAATCAGAAGCGTGTGCACCTATGGGTGTATGCATAATGTTATTTATAGTTGCGAAAATTTATTGGTGGCAATCGTTAGGGTATGGTATGTAGTTTAAGATACTAAAAGTCACCGTGAATCAGACTTGAGCGTAAGCCACAGTAGGCGGGAAATACAGCCGTGACGTGATTTTTTTGTAATTTGTATGCGTACGCTAAACAAATTATATCTTGGAAACGAAACATCTTAGAAACTTGCTTGGCACGTATTTGGAAAGGTTATTGGATTTAATAATAATTATTATATACATTTTTCCTATTTTTTCGTTTTCCATATAGAAATCAAATCCAAAATTGAAAAAATTAGATTTTTTACCGTTTTTTTCGTTCTACTTACGTTCCTTTTTCGATCATGAAAACAATTTTTAAGCTTTTTTCGAGTATTCTATTCGATCAGGCGTGCTTTTTTTATGTTGATATATATATATATATGAACATTTTTATCTCAGTAATTAATCAAAGTTCAGTTCTAGATCACCTAATTATCTAAGCTAAAACTTTGCTTATGAATCCCGATGCAAAAAATTAGTCAGTGAAAATATGTTATTGGTCCAAAAGAGCTTAAATAAAAGTCTTAATAAATAATAAGTTATCCAGAAAATGATTTTTCTGTCGGGAAAACCACAATTTTCCCAAACCCAAATCTGCACCCACAAAGTTTCTAAGATGTTTCGTTTCTAAGATATAATCTGTTTAGCAAAGGCATAAAAATTCCAAAAAAATTCACGTCACGGCTGTACTCTCCCGCCTACTGTTTACGCTCAAGTCTTCACGTCATGATTCACGGTGACTTTTAGGGCGGTAGGCTTCAACTTGTGTAACCCACGAATCTCGGGTAACCCGAGCTTTTGATAAACCGATAAACCGTCAAGTTTAACCGAGTTGAAGCTTATCAAAAGCTCGGGTTACCTGCGATTCGTGGGTTACATGAGTTGAAGCTTACCGCCCTTAGTATGTTAAACTACATAACGATTGCCACCAATAAGCCTTCGCAACTAGAAAATCCCTTCAAAAAACTTTTTTTTTCTTACACTATAGGGGTATTACCGTTTTATAACTACAGAAACGTCTAGAGCAACTCCAGCTGAACTGCAGTACAGAAAACTTTCCCTTTTAGTACCGAATCATGCTCTTCTCAACTGTATTCTTTCAAAACTAGTGGTATAGATTGAGTACAGGCAGAGTACAGCTGGGATAAGACTGAGCTAAGATTGAGTTCACATGAGACGGGGGGATATATTTTTTATTTTTATTTTATTATTTTTTACATGGTACCTATGTACAATAAATGTAAAGATGACAGTAATTATAAAAATAATTTAATTAGAAGAAAGTAAACAGCCGCTCCAGATAAAATCTTAGATCCCGAAGTAGTAAATTTGTGTAAAAATATTATTCAATTTAAAAAATGTTGAAAAACGGATGTGATTTTTGTTTTTAATTATCTACACTTTAAATTAAATTAATGTCTGTCCATTTACTACTAGATTTGGTGAACCTTAGAGAGATCACAGTAAATTTGAAAAATAGATGTATTATCATTAATTTATGTTACGATCAAAACAACAACCAAAATATTTGAAAATTCTTTCTACATTAAATTTGAAACAACTTATATATTATTTTGCATTGATTTGATTTACAAACAAATTCGCAGTCAAAGCTATATTTATTAACAAAAATTATGGTTTGGTTTGCAACACCTGTACATTTTACGTGAAACATTCACAAACATAAAGCGAATCGAATCGACTAAAGTTGATTCTATCAAAACAAATTGCTCTCTTTTTTCAGTTCAAAGTTATTCGGTTGTTTTCTCCAAGGTCAAATAATTAGATGAAAACGTAATATGCGTGAGCATCTATCAAATGTTACCTTGATTATGAATGATCTGCCTCTATCATGTTTACTTTTTATACATTCAATCAAATTTATAGGCATACTTACTCATTGCCACTGCATACAGCTCACATTTCATTGAATGTTGAAAAACTTAATAATAAATATTTCTATCATAAATGTAGTAGAATTAAGTATGTAATTAATTTATTTATTATAAATTATATATTTCCGACCTGCAATCAATAAATAAAAATCATAAAATCGCTCAAATAAAAAAAAACTTATTAATAATAAACGTGTAATGAAAATATACCAAAATATATGTTTATAAACTATTCATCTCTATACTTACATATCAATACTAATATCAGAAATGATACATAGATAGATGCACAAAAATGTATGAAATCCATCTATATAAGATTTCTGGTGTATACTCAGGGTTGAAATAGATTTCTTTTTTTAAACAATTAAATAAATGAAATGTTCATGATTTTTAAGATATACCTTTAACAAAGTTTTTCCTTAAATAACAGAGACCAAAGGTAAATAATTAAATATCAGTAGGAAAATTGGAAAATATTAAACAGAAAAATAAGTATAAAATTATAGATATAAAATAACCTTTTTGTCAAAAGTATAATACTTTAAACTATATCTTATACGGTATACAAAATATTTTCCTTGTAAGGGAGCGGTCATAAACCACGTAACCTTCTGACAAGGGGGGGGGGGGGGTAGTATCGGAAAATGCTTCAATTTGTTTCAAAAATATTTATAAGGGGGGGCAGTTAATTATGTTGTCATGTAAGTTTTTTTTTAATTACTGTGCATTTATCTCATTGTACAATATCTACAAGATAGGGCCACGCGCAAAGCATGCTTGAATTAAAGAGTATTTTTATAATGTTCCGAATTGATAAAAGTTTAATTCATAAATTTTTCAAAACATAAACACAATTGGAAACATTTATTTTCTTTAATGAAACTCAAAAAAGATAGTTTTTCATACAAATTCACTTCATTTTGCTTAGTTGTGACGCCATGCGCAAGTTTTACACAATTTTTTTTCTAATGATCCCACCTTGTAGTTTTTGTAAGTACCATGCATTTATTTTGTGAGTTTATATAAGTAGTCTATTCCATATAAAGAGACTAACGGTATTATGCATGGTTGTCTATAATCATAAACAATATACCTAACCTAAATAATAAATATGACGTGGTAATAAGTCAACCCTGAAATATCAACCAAAGACCGTTACTGTATTCAAATTCATAAAAAAAACCGTTGGTCCTATTTATATGCAATTTTACCTATATTTGTTACGTAGCTTTGTAGGGGGGTGGGGGGTGGTTGATTGCTGAATTGCTTCAAGATGTTACAACCGGGAGGAGGGGGGGATAAAATTATGTCACTTTTAGAACTACGTGGTTTACGAACGTTCCCAACATCAATATTGGAACAAATGTGTATAATTTACAAAGTATACACTATTTAAGGCCGATTTATGTTTGTTTACATGTTCAACAAACCATTGCGTTTGCGTTTGCATTTGCGAAAAGTAAAATAAATCTTACTTTTCGTGAATTAGTCAACAAATAAGAAACCTGTCAATTTTCACCAACAAAATTTTAAAAACTTTTCAAATACTTTAATTTTTCGCGATAATTTATGTTAAATGTTTTGTTTGCAACAGAAAACCTTTCAAATATAATAATTATGCGCGTGAACATTGTTAACAGACATAAATTGGAAATAATTTTGTCAACATAATACGCAGCGAAATGTCATTTTTTGCAATGATTTATTGAACATGTTAACAAACATAAGTAGGCCTTTACTCATGATACAATGAGCGAAATATAAAATGTAATTATGAAAATTTTGAATATTTTCTTTATATTCCGTCTACAGAATATATTTTTTATATTCGCAGTTCACACCAACCCTATGCACACTAATCTTATTTACACACCAACAAAAGGTTGTCAGATAGCTCTGTCCCTCTGTCTGACTGTTTCTTTTCTCTTTCAAACAGTAATAAAAAAAAAAATGAACGTGTATAATATTTATGTATGCGAGTTTCGGTTTGTCATTTTTGGTGTTTAGTAGTTGTATAGACAGCATCAAAGCGATACGGTTGAAAAATATTGTGAAAATTGTGTATTAAATATATGTTTAATATATTGTGTGAAAAAAAGCCGCCCAAATTTTCTTAAGAAACTATTCACAAACTTTATTTAATAAATAAAACTTCATCCACCTAATACATTTTAAAACATGTGCAAGTGCTTAGCTGGACAAGTTGCATGCTGGTAAGAAAATACAAATTATTATTAATTTAAGTTTTATAATAAAGCAACAATTGATATATTGTATCACAAAAGGAAGTTTACATTATCATCATGATCATTTCAATCATTACGGTTAAAAATGTATGCATAATTATTAGTTGGTCAATGAAATAGAGCCCAAATTTATTTAATATGTTAGAAGTACCGATTATCGCTTTAATTTTACGGTAGTTTGATCCCAGACGATGGCTAGGAAAAATGGCGCCATTAATCTCTTATATCTTTCTTCTTCAATTCTTGTACGCTTAAACGATTATATATGTGAATTTTATTTCGATTAGGGTACATACATTTGAGAATATGATAGAGAAACAAATTATATCCATTTATATAATACAATTTTTTTTTTTTTTCTCAAAACAATATACTTACATAATTCAATATAGATAAGTACATTATATCTGATGTTTTTAGTATAGAATTTTTATATCCTAGCTATAAAATCTTTCCCTAGGGTTAGGTGGAAATGGTATTATCCATATGTATATATAATAGAATTCCTTGGTAACAGAATATTATAAAATTTAAACGTAATTTGTCACGACAAAGTAAATTACTACATATTTTTATTTTTATACTTACAGTAATCAATTTTTTTTTTTTTCGTTTTTTAATTTATAATAATAAAATAACAATTACACTTTGAAATTCGGACTGTACTCCGTTTTATATATTAATATAGAATTATTTTTTCAACATACAGAACAAATTAAGTGAATTATAGCAACTTGCAATTGTAACCTAACATATATTTCAACTTGTTAGTGCATGATTCACGTACAAGATATTAAAATGTAACGTGGAAGTTTTCAATATAATTACATTTCGTTTGTATACAAACAAATAAACCATCATAGGTTATATTTAGATACATAAACATCCAAATATTAGATAGTATTTTGAATAAAAAAAAAAAATTGATGGTTATCTACGCACGGAAAACGAATATGTAGCACAGAACTTTATTCTATATAGGCATTAAATTTTCGTTGTTGCATTAAAAACAATTTTACACATACATACTATTTTTTTTAATTTATTTATATTTTTGTCTGAAACATTTGCAATAAAGAATAAACTATATATAATACAGGGTGAATCAGATAACAGAATGCATATATTTTATTTTCATATTGTTTGAAACGTTTTTGAAGATATATAATACTGAGACTTAAAAACTTTTTCAACATTTGAAAAATATTTACTTGATATTGTTGTTATTCCTTTACTGGACGATTGCTTTTCGTGTTAAGAAGAAAATATATTTTTCAAATGATTCCAATACAAATAAATGGGTTTCTTCCGGTCTAATGCTGTATATATATATATTTTTTTCTGTGGGCCATAAAAAGAAACAATAAAATGAGGTTACTAGGTCTCTAGGTCAACAATATTTTTTTTTTTCTATTTTACGCATAAATTAAACACATTATTTCATTATCAAACTTTACATCCCCTATATTTATCTGAAAAAAAAGAAAAAAAAAATAGAAACAAAAACAATGTAGTCGTTTTGTTTGTATGGCCTATTCAAATAACAATAAATAATTATCTGACCTCAATTGACAATAAATAATATTCATGTTAAGTAAATTTGCTACATATATATTTTGTGGATATTCAACAGTTTTCAAAATGAGTCTAATACAATAAACTAAATATATAAATATATTCACATTTCTAATAATAAATAAATGTTGTTTATTGAAAATATTATATCATAAAAATTATTATTGTGTATTACTTACCGCACCCACCAATTTCTATGTACACATTGTACGCACATTTGTTCAAAATAATTTTTATTACGATTCGGTAGCTCAAAGCCTTCTTTATTATTATTGGCCATCATTTTATTTCGTAGACTTTAGGAATTAGTTTTAATCTAGTATCAAAATAATATTTTTTTTTTTTGCATTCTCATTAACCCATGTAGCGGTGAAATATTAATAGAAAGAAATTACTTGGTCGGTCATTGTTTAAACAATATACTTTCGTTCATTTCTGTTGATAACATTTTTTTCAAAACGACAAAACGTTATCTTATGTTGTCTATTTTGGTGGGAAAATAATGTTATTTTTGGTCCGCTTCTAATATAGTATTCTAATTATTATTTACTTTGCAGTTAAAATTCTTCATATAAATATTTCTTTTATGAAAGGCGATGAAAATAATTAATGATTTTATTTTATTTTATTTCTTCTTCTAGTTGTTGCAGCTGTGCATTAAACTTATTAGTAACGGTACTGTTTGTGGCTATTGTGATTTTAGGTGTCATAGCAGTAGCTGTCTATTTTGGATTCTATCACATCGATGAGAATAAACATCCAGACTTAAGCCATGCTATTAATTCTATTAATGATGCTGGCAAAGATTTAGTTGATAAAATAAAATCATGAGCTCACCATCAGCCACTATCAGTATCATACAATATATTCGAATAAAAAAAGCGTATTATTTGTCAATGGTTTGTATATAAATTATATGGAATTTATTTAAATATAATTAATTTTATACAAAATTTATGGTAATTTTCTTCTTTTTTTTAAAAAAAAATAGGTACGCGCTTCTATGCCGCTGATGCGTGCTTTTTTTATTGTTTTTATTTTATTAATTCTTAAGTATTGACTTTTAATCCAAAATTTTCGTGGATGAATTTCAAATCTTGGCTATAACGACCATACAGAAAAGTACAAACTTAATTATGTGACTTTTTTTTTTTTTTTTAAATTATTATATGCTTCAGTGCTTCACATTGTCGGACTACTTCATGTAAAGAAGAGAAATGAAAAAAAAAAAAAGAAAAGAAAATAACTATAACAAAATTAGTTTATATTTTATATTATTATACATAAATATTCTATCTAAATGTATTTAAAAATAAAAGAATCTGTTTAAAACAGTGAAAAAAACAAACAAACACTATTTAAAACTTTTTGTTAATATTCTAAATCTAAATCTAGTGTTAGCCACTAAATTATTTTAATTACATTATTACATCATCTTGCTCCGAAGGAAACAAAAAAAAATTAAAATAAATTAAAACGCCTATTGAAATAAAGCAATAATCATTTAAAACAAAAAATTTGCACACGTCTTTGTTTAAAAAAAAAACTGGTAGTTATGCAAACACTTCACGCTGAATTTCGTTATCTTAAAGAATACAATTTTACATTTCCAAAATCAATAAATAAATAAAATATTTCCATGGTTTTGTTTTCATTTTATATTTATATCTTTATTATATCTTTATTAACAGAGCACTACTTGAAATTACATGAAAAAAAAAATCGTCATTGCACAATGCACAGTCGAATGTTTCAAGTATATAAATATGACATTATCCAAATCAATACGCAGATTAGTATTTACATAATACAACTTGCTATGTATACAAATTATAACATTGTATAATCTTTTCCTAAAAATAAAAATATTGCTTATCAGAGATGTCCTGGACAAATATGACAATACCATTCCATTCATTCATCTATAATATTTATCAAAATCAAAACAAAAATTAATTATATATAATATTTATGTGATTAATTATTCATGAAAAATGTGCGTCGCGTAAAATATTTATTGACCAAAACTAATTAACATACGATTTTCGGCTACAATCAGCGTTTGATTTATTCAAAACAATCAGATTTCTCTGATTTTATTTTTTTGATTTAATCATGATTTTTATAAATTGCTTTAAAATAATATAAAAATAAAAGTGAGGTAGCATTAGCATTAACAATTTGGATGGCAAAATTATCTTATTTTAAACAGTTAAAAATATACGAATAGTTTAATTATTGAATCCAACGAGAAATAATACTAATTTCTCATATTTATTTCAAATACATGGCAGACTGATATTGATTAGAAATGAATTATTCGTTTTATAATCTAATTGTTCAATAACAACAATAACAGAAATTGCGAAAAATATTAAATGATTTCATTGATTCTTAATAGTTTTGATTAAATCATCTCTACGCTGTCTACAACTACAATAAAACGAATCCATAATAAATTGCATATAGATATATTACTTACTCTTTATGCATAAGAAATACATAATAACCAAAACCGCATAATAAAATCAAAATAAAATTTGCACACGTCTTTTCTAAATTTTGTGTATGCAAACACTAAAGGTGACTATTTTATCTTGAAAAAAAAAAAAAATCTAATTTTACATTTCCAAAGTTCATTAATAAATAAATATTTACACGTTTTACTTTTGTTTTATTATATTTTATGATAATTAAGTGGTACACGTTACTTGAAATTATATATTTAGGTAATGTATTATAAGAAAACAAAAATTTTCGTTGTGCAATAAAATGTTAGCAACCATAAATTACAGAATATTTTGCATATATAAATCTAAGTTAAGACTTAAATTAGCATAAAAAATTTAACATGCTCTGAATACAAAATTATCACTTGTATAACATTTTATAAAATATATTCTATATATTGCTTATCAGATTTCACGTCCTATGACATAAGTACCATAAATTCATCAATAATTTATCAAAATCAAAACAACAAATAGCTATGCGATTAAAATTCTCATGAATAACAAGTGGCTGGGTATTTTTTTTTTATAGCAAAAATGTTTGCTTACAAATCTATAAAATAAAAATCACTCCACGTGAATAGGAAACAATAACAAAAATTAAACTTGACCTTTCCCAATTTAAATTGAAACATAAAAATGTGGAATTAATGATTAATATTTGATTTGTTTATACGTTTTTTTTTTTGTTTTTTCATACAAATTAAACGCAACAGCTGATCTGGTCTGTCTTCGTCATAAACTCGTAAGTCGTAAGTATGTTTTTCATATATGCGTAACGTAAAAACAAATCAAGTGGGAATTAGGTATAAATATATAAAAAAAAGTAAATTAAATTTATGAAAAATATTGAATAATATACCAAAAATGAGTAAATGATGATTACGCGATTACCTCACAACACAAATTTCAATTAAGTTTGTATATATTATTAATGATGTTATTTTAATTTCCTTCAGTGGAATAATAAAATTTAATATCATCACTATTAAATATTGCGAAAGATTATATAAAAAAGAAAAAAAAAATTATTTATATATTAACATATATTTTTTTTTTGTATTCATTAGAACATCATATTTTAATTTGATTTATTGATTTATGTTTAAATAAATGAAGAAACTTAACTGAACTTCAAGAAAATACAATATATAAACAAAATTCTTTTATTTATTTTTGCTTAATTTTTGATAATACATATTTTAAATTTTGAAAAAAAGTAAATCATTGGTTTCGAATTTTTTTTTTGTTTCGTCTATGTCTTTGATTTATTCATTAAGTATTTTGTTTAAACATTGTGAGATACAATTATAGTAAATTATTCAGTAACTGACATTATTATTTAGAAATATATTTAAAATTATGTGAAATTTTTAAAGGAAATTGAATGATTACAAACCTTTATGTGAAGCAATGATTTTTTGTTTGTGCACATTTTAGAAATTAGGGTTTCTTTTTTTTTTAAGTTATGGTTTAAAGTTATGGTTTAAAGTGGAAGTGGGTAAATTTAAAGTGGACTTTAATGTCGTTTTATATTTTTAGTCGAATCATTTTAAAGTTGCATTAAAAGGATATGTTTATGCGCCTCTTTTCGTAACAATTTAAAGCGATTTTAAATGTGCACACAGTAGATGCGTTTTGAAACAGTTTTAAAGTGTTAAAAAGACAACTGGGGAAAGCTATAGCCATATAGACATAGCCCCGTTTCTTTGAAGTGTTATAGCCCCACCTTATCTTACAGAGTCGTGTCTCCTTTGACGGTAGAGAGGCGCAAAAAAAAATATTACTAATAAAATGTTAACTTTCGCAAATTTTCCAAAATACTATTTGCATCCAGCACGGTTTACTCGCAGTTTGTTTGTGTGAAGAAAATATTATCTTTTTTCACAACTAATAAATAACGAAAGCGCAAATATGTAATCATAATTTTATCGAAGGGCTCTGACGTCTTATTAGAGAAAAATAATTCGAAAAAATCGACCTATTTGATTTATTTATGATTTTTTTTTTGTATTTTTTTTTATATTTTAATACTTACTTTAAACACTCTTCACTTTCTATGGATTTTTTTCTTTATTTATACATTTAATTAATTTCTACAAATTAACAAATAGTGGCTGATTATAATTGATAAATGATAGCGCCACAATAAATTTTTATATACGCAGTGGAATCTCGAAAATTAGAATTGCAAAAATTAAAATGGAAATTGGACCCGCATAAATCTCGAGAATTATAGAATATTCCTATTTTAAAAAATACAATCGCCCAAAACTTTTTGATTTTAATTCAAACCTTCGAAATTCCACTGTACTTAAGTATAAAAAATATTTAAAATAAATACTTATGTGAAACTATCGAATAATCTCACATCAATATGTAATTGAAAATAAGCTTGAAAATTAAAACTGAATCACATCAGCTAATGAACATAATATTTTTTAGGTAAATATTTATATATTCCAAATTATTTTTATCAAAAATATAATCAATATTATAATATTGATAATAATAATAAAAAACTTGTGTTTTAATAAAAATAACAGTAAAATTGCATCAACTGATAAGTGTATTAAGTGTAAGAATGTGTATTTTCTTATGAAAATGAAACCTTAGACACAAAAAACAGAAATTTTTCTTCATGCCATTACCCACCCATTAGGTAGTATTTAATTTTATTTCATTTGAGCTCTCGATTGTAGTGAACTTAAGTTACATATTCATATTTAAAAAAAAAAAAGTGTTATTCTCCTCATTGTGCTATTATTTTATTTATTTATTATGACAAATACAGGAATTCATAAATTTTATCAAATTCTATACATACTGGCATTAACATCTTCTGTACATAAATATGTTAGAGCTCAAAGTCCATGTAAAGGAAAACCAACGGGAACCATATTAAAACATCCACTTGGATGTAAGCATTTCATAACGTGTTCGAAGGGAGTTGCAAGCACAGGATATTGTCCAGAGGGATCACTCTTCAGTCTAAGTAAACCACCATGTGATGTAGCTGCTAATTCTGATTGTGAAGATGATTCAGTGTACAGTGCTACAACTTTACCAACGACAACTGAATTTGAATTTACATTTACAATGGCAACATCCACTAGTCCAATAACGTTTCTTACAACTACAAGCAGGAGAACACCCAATCCACCGCCAGGTCCACCAGGTCCACCAGGTCCAGCAGGTCCACCCGGTCCGCCAGGCCCACCAGGTCCACCAAATCCACCTCAAGCAATAACAACTACGAAAAAACGTAAGAAAAAGCCTACTAAAACGACAACAACTGCTTTTTCATTCACTACCGCGACACTAGAAATCACTACACCAACTAGTACATCTGGAACAAGCAGAGCGACTACCTCAAAAACAAAGAGCACAAAAAAACGTTTGACTACTACTAGCACTACTACTACAACTACTACTACAACTACTATTACAACTACTTCTACTCCAATTACTTCAACCACTACTCAACAAACTACAACTCCAATAACCACGACACTTACCACAACTGTAAATTCGACAACAACAGTACTAACAACGCTCACGTCAATAATAAATACTTCACCGAATACCACACTCTCACCGCCAATTGAAAATCTAGAACCGCCAATCAATATAGAACGAGATATTTCATGTCCAAATGCTGAAAATACTGGTAGTATCACTTTCAGATCTAGTAATATAGATTGTTCCAAGTAAGTTATCTCTAGAATGTTTATATATATATATTTTTTTAAAAATTAAATTACTGATATAAAGGTACTATATCTGTTATCATGGTTCTCCAATGGCAATGAATTGTTCATCAGGATTACACTGGAATATTCATACTAATAAATGCGATACACCAGAAAATGCTAAATGTACGATAAGCAATATGCCTAATACATTTCCGACATGTGCAAGAGACTCTGTTAGCTTTCATCCACATCCAATAAAATGTGAATGGTTTTTATATTGTTATCATGGTCATATGACTGTTCAACAATGCCCATATTTTTTCCATTGGGATGTAAAATTGGAAAAATGTCTTGAAAAAACAGTTGCAAAATGCTATACTGGCGCCAGAAATGGAATTCATACGGCTGCTTACAGTGGAAAGAACTATTCAAGAATATTATAATTAAGTCATTTTACTTAAGTTCTTACATATATATATATACAAAATACAATTTTGCTGTTTATTGAATGCATCAAATAAAATTTAAAAAAATAACACATGTTTATACTGAATTCCAGTTTCTGTATTGGAAAAATATTATATCCAGTAAAGATATTGCGTGTGTGTATAAAAAATGGTTACATATATATTAATTATTTACTTTTATATCATTTTTAATTTAACGAAAGCGATACATAACTAAATACTACAGTTGGATAATGAGAATGTATGTTTTTTGAATCTATTTCTATTACTAAAGTTATCAAATAGAAAAAACCTAAAATTAAGTTACTTGTTTTAGTGTACTGTACCTATATATAAATAGATTCTTTTAAGAATTCAGGATGGGAATTTTCAA
Organism: Catotricha subobsoleta; assembly: GCA_011634745.2. Classification (NCBI taxonomy): domain Eukaryota; kingdom Metazoa; phylum Arthropoda; class Insecta; order Diptera; family Cecidomyiidae; genus Catotricha; species Catotricha subobsoleta. The sequence continues at coordinate 12,907 of JAABKK020017863.1, forward strand.
AGATTTTCCCAGCTGGAAAACTTATATAATTTTAATTTTAATATTATTAAATTATGCAAATTATGCAAGTAATTATTATTACTTGTTGTTAACTACCTTTAAAAATATAGACTAATATTAATTCGCAAAATTTAAGCCTTGGAATGCGTTCTAACAATAGATACCAACGAGTATTTACGGTTTACACAAATCTTTTGTTTTTTTTTATGTAGGCGTATGTATATTGAAAAATGTATTTAGCATTTGGTTGTAATTAATTTGCATGTATCATAAAATATGATGCATTATTTCGCAATTTTCAATTCATCTATAAATTCCTAACATTATTAATAAAATATTGAATTAATCACTAAAATGAAAATATTCCTAAATTAAATATTAACTAATGTATTATTATTGTTTAATTTATTTTTCATGATAAAAAACCAATTAAAAATTTCGACATAATTTAAATTACGTAAACAGAATGTTTAGATAACTTTTCGGCAGTCATATTCATCACAAGAAATTATTAGGTCGTTTAGTTTTTTTTTATTATTTCAATTAATAAGTCAATTTCAATATTTGAAAGTACGCAATATCTTAATCTAATAAATAATGTTTAAGATCTTCTTTAATAAACAAATTGAATTGAATTTTTACTTCAAAAGACTATTTATGTGCACATCGAGCAATATTTCTCCATTTACATTCTTCTGTTAATGCATCCCAGTGATGATAAAATGGACATTGCTGAACTGATGAAAATCCATTCCGACAAAATATGAAATAATCACATTCTGAGGGATGAGGAAAAAATGCTTGCCCCTTATCCGGACATTTTGGAAGAGTTGAAGTTATCTGAAAAAGAAAAAAAAAGAAAACATATATTTCTGTGACTTGTGCAATTTATCCTCTTCTGGTAATTAATGGAAAAGGTTTCTTCCTGCTTAATGTATTTGAATATAGTTTTTGCTTACCCTACATTGAACATTATCTGGATAATCACATTTCTCTTCATAAATATTCCAATGTAAATCACTTATGCATTGTTGGCGAACAGCTCTGCCATGATAGCAAATATAATATCGTCCACAATCAATATTGCTCGGTAAGAATTTAATTGCAACAGTGTCCTTATGGGGACACATAATAACTTCTTTTTGATTTACTTCTGGTATAGGATCATTAAAATTGCAATCAACATTTACAGTTTGATCACATATGCCCGAATCGGAATTAAACCACATTGCACCGGGACAAAATCCTTCAATTCCTTTCCCATTTCGACAGTAGTAGAAATATTTACATCCTTTTGGATTAACAACAAATGTTCCATTTGGAAGTCCTGTGCAAGGATCATTTACTTCTATTTGCTCAGAAATTGCTAAAGCTTCTCTAAGTATTACTATCCGAGTCACAACGCAGATTAATACTACAAATTTTTTCGTTTTTTTTTATAAAATTGTAATTTTTATATTAAATTATGAAATTAATACCTTTTGTGAGCATTCTGAAACTTTTTTATCCGAATTTTTGGAAAGGATTGATAATATTACCGGCAATATTCAGTGATAATTTACAATGAAAATTGACTGCAACAGCACAATTTCAAATCAATTCTAATGAGTATGAATTTATCTTTGTTAAAATTTTAAGTAAATAATTGCTCATCACACTGAATGAGCTGTGCGTTGCTACTAGCTAGAAATGGAAATCATTTCCAATATCACAGCTTATTTAATTTCGCAATTTCTATCTGATACTCGATTTTATAGCAATATCTACTATTTATAAGTATAATGAACTATTTGACTCTAGATGTTTTAACGATATTTATTTAAGGCATAAAATGTGTAGCCCCCCATACACTAAATATTTATCAATAAGCGAACTGGTACTTATCTTCGCTTGTCATTTCATGTATTCACGTTTGCGTACATAAGCGCATATAGGTAAATATAAATTCTGGTAAGTACCTATCTTATTGTAGTCAAGAATTAATTATAGTAAGTAATTTTTAAAATATATCGAAATGATTAGATCATCGTCTTCCCAAGTGTACAAGAAATGTACATGGACACCCGACATCATTTCATTTGTTTCTTTATTGATTGTTATCGTGCGATTTTGTTGAGTAAACATTTTTAATTTCAATTTTAATAATATTATATATAGAATTTCTTGATAAACTAAGCTCTATAGAAATGTGTATAATATAAATATATGATTCAATCGATTATTTTTGGTTGGGAACATTATATTTTGAGGATTTTGGACACAATTAACCTGTTCATACATATAATAAATTAACCATTATATACCTAACATTTACTTTTAACACATCTATAATTTGTATCATTCAAAAATCAGTATTATTAGAAATGTTATAGCAGTCAATCGCTCGATTTTAGCAACACCCTTATTCAAAAACCTGTGACTAATATCGAAAAGTTTGTTATAAATATTCAAAACAAGCTGCCAACTCATTGGCACAAGCTTCATTTTATCATTGTGTATCATTGTATAGATTGTCCATAAAATTTAAGAAAAAAGTAATATACACATCCCTTTACATCCTTCTTATCCAACCACATCCTCCCACATCCCTCCACATCTCTCCACATTCCTCTACATCCCTCCCCAATCCTCCATATCCCTTCACATCCCTTCACATCCTCCCACATCCCGTCATATCCCTTCATATTCTACTACATTTTCCCACATCCCTTAACATCGTTTCACATCTCTTCACATCCCTCCACATCCCTCCACGTCCCATCACATCCTTTCACATCCTTTCACATCCCATCACATCCTACCACATCCTATCACATCCGTCCACATTCCACTACTCTCCTCATTCTTAAATATCTCTGTTATTATCTTTATTTAGCCTAATCACTACCAACAATTTCATTACATCAAATTTTCAAAAATTCACTGCCTCAGATATCGTAGTAGCCTTTGACTTGAAACTATTCTTGTTATTTATTTATTGATTTTTTGTTACTATGGACGCAGAAAATCTTTGACGGTCAAAAACCCTCAGACGCGATGTTGACCCAGATATTAGACCTATGCCATATTGCTAGTATGGGATATCCTCACAACATATAAAAGTTTAAACAAAATCGTGGGTTCAGTTTTCGAGATAGTCAAAAAACACGCATAAAATTTCATTAAATTCTCATTTTAAAGGATGAAAGAGCCATCACAATTCTTTAAAAATTATTTCAATCGCGAGCGGCTAAGATTATACAACTAATGCAACTTCTTTCATTAAAATCGGTACACAGAGCTTAAAGATATTGCCCCCGGACATACAAAAAACTTACATACTTTGAATTCTCTGCTCAAGAACCAGAGCAGGTAAAACAAATGTTAAAGCGTACTTTTGGTCGAAGTTTTGACACGAATTTTTCTGTCTAGGCCAATTTCAATTATTTGTAACCGGTTCTCAAACAGTAGACGAATTAATACTAAATCTTATATAAGATTCATGGCATCACTACAAAATAATAAAGCATATCTTGACAGTTACTTGTGTAGCAAATAGAATAGTAGATAAAGTGTATGCTCCGGCATACTCGTGAATTTCAATAATCAAGTCGATTCGTTTTTCGATCTATATGGGAAACAATATTGAATTCAGATAAAAATAGCAGTCGGACCGGACCCATTATTGAACCGCAAAATCTTGTAGTTTGAGTCCGAAACGATTTATAGAACCAGTTGGAAAAATAGGTCCAGGTCCGAACCCAATTTTATCAAAAATAGTGATTCGGACCGGGTTTTTGAACCCGGACCTGAATCTGTCGTACCAAATTCGGTGCGACCGTTCTCTTCCGACCATACATACATCGTATAAATTTGTCATAATAACGTTAGTACCATGTTGTTTGTTACCACGTCGGTACAACTGTAATGAGAAATGATATAGCGATGGATAAGCTTAAGCATAAGCTAGAACTGATTTACTACCATTCATACGACTAGTGTATCACTATATAGTATCAAAGATTGCAAATATAAAACTAATCTGTTATAAATCGGTGAAAAAAAGAAATACTTATTAGACTGCCCACTAATTTTTTTTTTTCAAAATGTCGCTCCCCGCGCATATTCTAAATTGTCAAGGTGTCAAACTATAATCAGAATTAAATTTGGGTCAATTGACTTTTATTTGGCCATGCTCCACGAGGTTGTTGTTGTTGTAGTTGGCCGAAAATTTCACATTTTCAGATAATGCTCTAAACTGGTGGCTTGCAGAGCATTGGTTTGTATAAAGTGGCCCCATTATTTTTTAATTGCGCAACTTTTTTTCATAGCAATTACCTACTTTGGGTCACTCCTTAAGGAACCCCCCATACAAAATAATAATTATTTATCATATTTTTCATGGCCGATAACTCCAAAACGATGACTCCAGCAGAGTTGGTTTGTATGATGTGGTCCCATTATTTTTTAATTGTACAACTTTTTTTCATAACCATTACCCCCTTTGGGTCACTCCTTAATGAACCCCCTTATTATTAAACAATATTTATTAATCAAATATTGAAAAAACTGATACAAATTAACACTAAAAATTATTTATAGTAAGAAAAGGTTTTAGATTTATTTATTTAATACTTGTATTAAGTGTTTTTTGTTGATTATAGGAAGATCTTTTTGATGCTTCTCAACAACTTGAATTAAAAACTGTTTTTGTTCCTCTTGGTGTGTGAGGATTGCATTAAAAATTTTAATTAAAGAAATACCCCTTTCTGCAGTATCGTTAACAATCAATAAAGTTTTCACAATTTTTTCAGCACGCAAATATGTACATTTTTGGTTCTCTAAGATATAAGATATAAGATAGAAATATTTCTAATGTTCGAAAGAAAAATTATTTTGATAATTCTATCTATAAAACATTCGCATTAATAAAATTAAAAAATATTTTATTTTGATAATTTTTTTTTTAATTGTGGCTACATGCCTCTATAGTAATGAAAATATGGCCAATATAGAATAACAGTAAAATCGGTAGTAATCAAGTTATATGATCGACCGATATACAATTAATAACGAATTGGTTGTTTAGTGGCGATTTTCATAACTGTTATTGTTAAACGACAAATAAGTTAATTACCGTTCAACAAACGTATTATAGCTTTAAGTTTTATAAGGGATAGTGCTACAGAAATACAACCACTATGCGATTATTCGTATATTTGTGATAAATGAGCTTTCAACTGACTGTGGTAGAAAAATGTACTTTATACAAAGTTTGTACCGCTACATATTCATAAACGTTAAACCACCTTGCTTATATAGCCAATTAGTCGTACAACAATGTTGTACAAACGATATATATAACAAATTCCGACTAATAAGTTATATGTAATGTGCTAGTTTGGAGTTCGACGCCCTGCAAAAAACGCAGAATATTTTTCTCTTAAAAAGAATTATATTTTTGGTTTTGAACTATATTTTTTTGATTTTTGAATATCAATTCCTGAGAAAAAGTGAAATAACCACGAGTGTTTTCCTTTAAATTTGCTTATTCCGCATTTTCTAGAGATTTACATGTACGTATAGTGCATATTAATAAATTTTTCAATGTGTCATCATTTTATTATTATTTATTATTTTAAGTTTTGCATTTTAGTTGTTATTAAAATTAAGTATTTGTACATACCATACATAACCCATTTAGAGTGGTTTTAGGATCCTATTATGTATTATTTATTATTCATAAACATTTAAAGCTCAAATGCAGTACGGAGTAAAATTATTATTGTTTGGCATTGATTTTAAATTGGTAACTATTCTAATTTTAATAGTTTTTCTTGTTAAATGGGATATTAAGTTAATATTATTCACTTTTATTATAGCAGTTGGCCTAGCCATAATAATAAATCTTTTTGACATGATTCTCGTTTAAAAAAAATATGTTTATTTGTATTTGAAGTACCTAAGTACTTTCAAAGTATGTATTTGAATTATTTAAAGTAAAAGTAGATATATTTTGTATTTTGACGACCATAATATTATTCTTTATTCTGTATTTCAAATAAATTTTAAACAGTATTTTGCCCAAGTCTGGTAAAAAATGCATTATGGCTTAGAGATGGGAATTAAAAATAACAATAATGGTTCATTTTTCAATTTTTTTTTATTTATTATTTTTAAGCAAATAGGATTTTTTTCCACTTTACTAAATTACGATTTAAATATACTGCGATTTATTGGTGTGGAAGAGAAATGGTCTAAAATGTGTAGTACACATGAAAATTTCAATTTTCCAGACCCACCTTATTTTAGTCTACATAAATGCTCCAATAAGTACATTTTTGGTTCTCTAAGAAAAAAAATCTTATAACTTACATATCAAAATGTATTTAAATATTAAATTCGATACGTCTTTACTACGAGTATATTTGCAGAGAATATGTATAAGAAGAAGTGCAAAATGTGACATTTTTATACAAAAATTTTGCTTATGAATACCTCTAAAAAACCTCTATTTGTAGAGATGGAAATAGAGGCATTCGATAAGTATGAAAGAGATATATGCTATTTGACATGAGCAATGAAAAATCGTCTTTTGCGCTTCTTGTTATAGATATTCTCTGATATTTGTATTAAAAATAAAACGATATTTTTTTCTCGATTTTGACGATTTTCTGCAAAATGTTCCTCTAAGGGCCATTTTATCAATCACGGTTTAACTTAAACTGAGTTTAACTTTAAACGGCCAACATCGGGCATTTAAGT
>JAABKK020017874.1:0-19649 GCA_011634745.2 Catotricha subobsoleta
GCAAGCAACTATAATACTTAAAATAGAGGAAACTTTTCTATTCGAAGACGAAAAAGAAATTATATTTGAATTTAGAATGCTTCAATTTTGGTTTCACAGATTTTATATATTTCTCGATTTTTATTTTACTAGAAATTTTAGATGGTATCTAAAATACTTCAGATTGGATAGTGGGTAGTATTCTGTATTTTACAGTTCAATTTATCTATTTCTACATAAATACATTTTTACGGATAGTGATTTTTCTGTGTGTGCTGCTTTAAAGACATGCATTTTTTAAATATCTACAGGTACAATTTTAAAAAATTCTTAGAAAAAACAGTTTAATAATTTGGTTTTCGAGTTAATTTTTCGGTTTCCATTTGGAGAAGGAACAATTTTCAGGTGGCTGAATTTTATTGACAAGAAATTTTATAAATATTATAAATGTTCAAAAATTGAATTGAATATAAATTTCAGAATTTCTGAATACTAAATCTGAGATTGGAAAATATCTCGGCTGTATGAAATGAAATAAACTAAAAATCTAAATATTGTATTCGTAATGCCTATCCAAACCCAATCAACATTTGATACCAAAAATTGTACATTTATTGTACAATTTATATTGCACTTGCACAATTAATATTGCGATTAAATTGTACAATAAATTGTACAATGTTGCAACCAAATTCACAATTTTTCGATGTGCTAATATTGTACAATAAATGTACTTTTATTGTGTAACTAAATTGTTAAAAAATTGGACAAAAATTGTGACTTTTTTCGATATTGTGGACTTTTTGTGCATTTTTAAATTATGCAAAAAAATATTTGGGAAAATAGTATAATTATTGTCCAACGAAAAATTGGGATGGTTTGAATGTGCAAATATTACACAATAAATGTACAATTGCAATTTTTAATTCTGAAAATTGTCGATTGGGAAATACACTAAAACTACTAAGTGAACCGCTCCATGGACCGTTTGACTACTTTTAGAATTTTTACATACACATGATCCATACACCAGAGGTTTTATGTTTTATTTATTTTTTGGTTCATATAGAGATAAAAATTGTATTGATTTGTCTGGTTCATAGACAAAAAGCACCAGACCTCGACGACGGTCCACTTAGAGAAGTTTTACGGTAGCTAGAAGTATAATTTTGAAATAAAAAAATCACTAAAATGTTATTTATTATGAGCCCATGGCAACAATATAATAATATATATATGTAGTAGGGTGGATCGAATTATTCAGAACTGCCGGTACTATCATTTTATAAGTAGCATTTGGTCTCCTGAGTAACGTGTATAAATGATATTGAAAATAAGTTAAATTTCGATGTGCTTGAGACTCTTGAAGTTGTCAAAATTGCAAATTTAAAGCACTGTAATTTTGTTCCGTTACTAGTAATTGTATTTCTGTATTGTCCAGCAGTTAGAGCAAGTCTTTCAAAGAATATATTGACCATACGTAGTTTACTACGAAGTTCGTAGTTATTATGTTTCAAATCGATTTTTCAAAATCTAATAACTACGAACTTCGTAGTAAACTACGAATGAACAATATATTATTTGAAAGACTTGCTCTAACTGCTGGACAATACAGAAATACAATTACTTGTAACGAAACCAAATTATGGTGCTTTAAATAGGACCAGATATTGCAATTTTGACAATTTCAAGAGCCTCAAGCATATCGAAATTTAATTTATTTTCAAAATCATTTATACACGTTACTCAGGAGACCAAATGCTACTCAAAAAATGAGGGTACCGGGAGTTCTGAAAAATTCGATCCACCCTAATATGTAGGATTGTAGGTATATGGTATATGATATTGCTCTGTTCGTATTTCCAAAAAATATAAAAATCAGCAGTGATTGGATGGATGGATACACACAATTGACTAATTTATACGCAGAAAGTATCTATTATACAATAATAGAGAAACCACAATTAAATCCCTTCACAATGAATTTACTGTATCCGAACTGATGGATGTGTATACAAATGGTTCATATTAGAAATAAACGTGAATGATGAGCCGAGAATATAAAGTGCTTTAATTGATTCCATTTTTATTTCAAACAATAATACAAAGCCATTTTAAAAACAGTGTTTTACATCCATCCAATATGCATTTTATATTCTGCTATGTACTTTATATTCTGATTTATAGATAAAATTGAATGTCATAAAAAGATAATCTATACCTTTGGCATTACTATTTACTATTTAAATATATGTTTTTGTTTTCTTTTTTATCGATAAAACAATTTGGCGTCATCCATCAATTCATGGGGTGCGTGTCTATCTACAGTTTCATTTTATTATCTATTCTTGCTATTATTGCAATTGTCGATAGAGCTTTCGGTTTTTATATATTATTATTCATGTTTATATTTAAAATAAATTTTATGTTTTTAATAAATCAATATTGGCGATGTAAAATGTCATATTTTAAAAGAAAACTAAGAGCGTGTCGTTCATTTTGATGGTTAAGAATAATTTGTATAACTTCGTATTTACTTTCCAAATTCTTATTCTATATTTATGTAAACTGTTTACCGTCTATCATAGCAAAGAAACTGTGTAAAACAAAAAACAAAAAAAGTTCTAGACACTGAATATTTTGTACTTAACATACAATATTTATAACCATTTTCAAATAGAAAATACTAATATATTACTAGCAAAGTTATAAGAAAAAGAATCCGCTAGTTTAATTTATTTAGATTTTAGACAGATTTTTTTAAAATAGAATTTTAGTATTTTGAATTTCTGATTTAAGTCCATCCATCTGAAAATGAATTACTGTTTCTATTCAGATAAATATATTTGGCATTTAGTTTGAAATATAGAAAAGCACTAACTGAAGCACAATTAATTAATGTATTTATAACAAAGTTAATTAAATTTAAAAAAAAAAAACAATATATATATCTTAACTATAATATATATATTAAAAAAAATTGTACAGCACCAACATAATTATAATGTAAGTTTCTTTAAAACTAATATTTTATATGAAAATACATTTAAAAACAATATGTATATCATAATAAATGTTTTCGCGATATTGTTTCATTATTTTTTTCTATCTTATAAATTCATTTCTATGAAACAAATCATGTAAATTTATCGATTTTATAGCATATAATTTTTTTTTTTAAATTAATTAATTTAAGTTTTCTTACAAAAGTTTGTTTAAGTTTTTTTTATTCTTAGCATCTTTAGTTTTATTATTACTATTATTATTAATATTATTATTATTATTGTTATTATTATTGTTATTATTATTATATTATTTATTATTATTGTTATTATTATTATTATTAATATTAATTGCACAGTTTGCCTGGCTTTTGTCGCCTTCGAATGCACACAAAAGGTCCGCACCCAGGTAGCATACCAGTAGCATTTGTTGAATTCAAAGACGCTGCATGTGCTGGAGCCGCAATGTGCGCTCTTCAAGGTACATTTCTACTATCATCTGATCGCGGAGCAATTCGAATTGAATATGCTAAATCAAAAATGGCTGCAGACGCTGCAGCAGCAATTGCACATCACATTTATTGGAGAGAAGTATGTGTTGTAATATGATGAAAATGTGTATGTGTGTGTATATCATGTGCGAGTGAATCTGGTATTACCAAAACAAAGCAAAAAAAAAAAATTTACTGATTGGTTATATTCCATATTTTTTTTTTTTCGTTAAATTGGTGACTCCATATTCAATACCAAATGAAAATTAATCGATTTTAAAGTAAATAATTTACCAAAGCGTCTTAAATACATAGAATAGAAAGAAAAAAACTTTATAATTTATTTAATCAGGCTTTTATATTTACATTTCTCATATTTATACCTAAATTTACACACTTTGCATAAAGCACATGCACCAAAATTATTATTGCTGCCTTTATTATAATATAACCGATGTTATTTAAAAAGCATGCACAATTTAAAATTGAAACAAACAATGTGGAAAAAAAGTTGTTTGTTTCTTTTACATAGTTTTTTCACCTAAACATTTTTAGTTTAAGCAAAATTGCATTTAAAAAATAACAGAAAAATTATTTATAAATTTTAAGGGGAGCGGGTATGGAACCAAGGCCGGAACTCCTGAAGAAGAATGAACGCGATATTAATACGTTTTTAATGGCATCTACCTGACCCAATTTTGGTGGGCTATATACCATTGCTCTACCACATCTTCGAGCATAGACTTCTTTAGAACAAATCGTTTTTAAAACAAACAATACAAAAAGTTAAAACACAAAAACCACATCTCTAGAACAAATGAAAACAAAATATTGTAATCTCAAAGATAAAAAAAATAAAATATGAAATTGATTTATAATTGAATCAAATTACATTAAATGTTAAGAGGATTTCATATTTAATTAAAATAATGAAAGTAAAATAATTGATCTACTTTACTTACAAAATAATTATAGAACATAAATACATAAAAATAAAAATTAATGTAATTGAATAGCGGCTAATTTGTTGTTAAACTATGCATAGGTTGAAACAAAAAAAAAACAAACAAACAAACAAACAAACAATCAATTAATTAAAATATATAAATAATTAACTAAATATTTATAAATCTAATTAAATATTATATAACAACGTTTTCACGAAATGTTGTTTTTAAATGAATGAGAAGATAAATGATGGATTAAACACAAAAGAGAAAAACTTTTACACCAAATTATTGTGTACAACTGTTTTTGTTTTGTTTTTCTATTAATCTATAATTTTCGGTTTTATCTTTTTCTTCTTTTTGTTTCATTTTGATAAAAGTACATACTAATATTTAAACTAAGAGTAAAGAAACTATATAGCAATTATCTTATGACTATCCTTTTTTAAAAAAAATTATATGAAATGAAGAAAAAATGGAAACTATTTTCCCTTATTTTGCGGAAACAAATTTAAAAAATAAATTATTAATATTTTCTCCTTTACATAAAACTGATAAACAAAATAATAATAATAATAAAAAAATAAATATATAATAAATCTTCTTGATAACTGATTTAAAATAAAATAAAATCATTCTCTTTTCAGAATGGATTTATTTTATTTTAATTCTTTAATTGAAATTGTTAAAAAAAAAACGTTCATGAAAACATAATTTTCTTATTAGTATATTTATATAGCTTAACCAAATGTGCCCTAAAATTATAGCTCTCTTTTAAAATTTAAAAAAAAATATAAATCATAAATTTAAAGAAAAAAAAAGTAAATGAAAAAACTTATTAAAAAAAATATAGGGTTTCATGCAAAAGACAAAATTACCTTCAACAATTTTTTTTTATATATTATTTTAAACCGTTTTTATTTTAATATAGGGGGTTTCCCGTCATTCTGTTATTTGATGTTATTTTGTTACTATCAACGTGGTTGCTAAAAATATCATGTTAATAATAAGAAAATAACAACTGTCAAAAATCTTAAGACACGAGGTTTACGAAACAAGCAATTTTTAGTTCAGTTTGACTAAATAAAAATGTTTTCAAAAAAAGATTTTATGTACTAACTATTTGATTGATAATTGCGTCAATGAATTGAGATTGATACATACATCAGATAGAAATAGCTTTTTAAACATTTTTAAGAAAAATATTAAAAATTCAAAAATTGACAGTTGTTATTTTGTTAATTTTAACAATATTTTGTTATTCTTGCAACCATGTTAATAATAACAAAATAATATCAAATAACAGAATGACGGGAAAAGTCCTATTATTTAAAAATAATCTAAAAAATAAAAAAGATCTATATTTTAATTCAAATCAGTTTTCTTTTTTTAGATTTAATATTGAATTAATCCAACTTTATGTCTTATTCCTTTTTCTCAAATTTATTAAAAACAATTATTTATTATAAAATTCTATTTTAAATAAATTAAAAAGAAAAAAGAAAGCAAATTGTTTAAAAATAATGAAACTATAAAAAGCAATAAATTACTAGCATATCTTTTTTATGCGTGAAAGCATATTAAATCATAATTAATAAAATTAAAAAAAAATTCAAATTAAAATTAAATAAATACCCTTGTTAATAATTAATAAAAAAAAAAAAATATATATATAAATATTACTTTTAAAATGATTTCAAAAAGAGATAATAAAATTAAAAGTCAAATTATTAAGCATTTAGTGAAAATTATCGATTTTTTTAAAAAAAGACAGAAAAATTTCTTATTTAAATGTAAATAAACTAGCATACATTTCAAAAAGACATTATTTTCGATCAATTGCGAATAACAATAGTTTAAAAGTGGTCTCTGTTAAAATTTTCTTTCTATTCACTCGTATCTAAGGCCCATTAAATTAAAACCAATTACCAGCATTGTTAAATCGCGTTACGTAAAAAGTTGAACGAATAAACAAAATCGCATTAAATTAAATAATCAAAAAAAAATAAAAATAATAAATTTGTTCAGACAAACAAACGATTCTAATAAAACCAAATAATGCATTTGAAATACTTAATAAATTAATATCATGAAAGTAAATATCCTTTTCCCCATTTCCTATCTGGTCCTATATCAATTTATTTATTATTTAAAAAATTCCTTTCTAAAAGAGAAAAATGAATAGAAAAAAGAAAACAAAAATAACATAACATAATGAATAAAATGAGAAATTGAAATTGTTGAAAAACGCTTTTTACCAAAAATTGTCTCTATTATTATTTATATTTATTATTATTTATAATATAATATAATATATAATAAAATATAAAATAAATTAAGTATTTAATTAAAGTATAAAATAAAGTAAAATAATGTTTAAAATCTAAGGCTATGTAATCTCATCATTTGAAAATCAGCATGATGCAGATAATTAAATGTAAAATGTTAATTATATTTTTATTATTAACTTTTTTTTTTTTGTATTGTTGAAATATGAGTTTTGTTTGAACAAGAACAAAAAAAAAAAACAGAATTATTATTGATAGAGGTTAGTGTTAATTTGTTGTTCAATGAAATTATTGGCAAACTCATTTTTTTTTCTTATTCTCAATTAATTTAATGAAATTCATCAAATAATTCTTATTTATTGATAATATTAATTTCGATTTCAATTTATCCTTTAATTAGCACCTTAACCAATATACTCTGGCTTAAAGACCTGAATTTAAAAATCTAAAACATTATTTATAAACATTCAGAAACATTTAAAATAAATAAATTCCAGCTAAACGGGTAGATAAAAATATAGACATAAATAAATAAAATTATGAAACGAAAAAGCAGTATTTGAGAAGTTTCTCATACAAAATTTGTTTGCCAATCATTTTTAAACAATGTCAAAGAATCTCTCAAGTATTTTATTTCTAAAAGTCTAATTGCATAATATCTGAAGCACAAAAGAAAAAACAAAAAAAAAAATCTAATAATCAATTTAATTATAGTTTAATAACACTTTGAATTTACCCAAGATCAACTATAATTTTAAATTAAAAGTAGTTCCTAAAAAATAACAAAAGAAAGTTTTTAATTAAATTTTAAATAAAAACTAATAATAATAATACCACAAATTAACTAAGTAACTACTAACAAATTATTTAGAAAAAAAAAATAATAATAATACATTTCTGCTGCTAATTACCAAAGTATTTTTTATATAATATATTTTTCTTTTCTTTTTTTTTTTTTGTATGTTTTGTGTTTCAGAGATTGTGGATATGACGCCTATTCTCTAGAGCTTTTTATTAATAAATATACTAAAAACATTAAGACTTACCTTATAAGAATAATGTTAATTATTTAAGTTTGTTATATTTTCCTCTTTTTTTTTATTGAGAATTTAATTTAAAAATATTTAAATATTTTAAGTAATTAAAATAATAAATAGGTGTTAAAAATCTTGATCATGTAAAAAAAATGTAATACTTACTAAAGATTGAGAATTTGTATCGAAATTGTGATTTAAAATGAAAACTGAAAATCACTTTTATTATCAAATCAATTATAATAATCATGAACATCGAGTCATATGTGATTTTCTATTATTTCACAATCAGATGAGAGATCAAAGCACATAAGATCTACTAAATATATACAAGATTTGACAGCAAAAAAAATATATAATAATAATTGTTTTGGTACTAAAACATCTGAAAGGTACTTTTAGTACATATTATACTGAAACAAATTATTTACTATAAATGAGTCAACCGGTTATAATCATGACGATTACACATTTTGAATAAATATTTAACTCAATTACGTCATTTCAGAATACATATTTTAACATTTCACCAAAACCACAATCAAGAAATGGATTTTCTTATTCGAATTAATTCACAAAATGTGTAATTGAATAGATTTTAAACCATTCACCTCAAAATATTAATGAATGAAAAAAAAAAAATATAATATTTTATATATTTTAAATATTCCGTCCAATAAATGTGTAGAGTTACCGGGTTTTACACACCGGCCCAAAATATAAACATTTAAAAAGAATAAATAAAATTAAATATGAATTAATTAATTGTGGGAACTTATAAAAAACATATCAGCTTTTTTGGTTTTAATTTTAATTATTAAAGTAAAGAAACAAAAAAACAAAAAATAAAAATATAAAAAAATATAAAAATATATTAAATTAGAGAAGAAAATCGATTAATATATAAGTACTAATGAAAAATAACAAATTATATTAACGGTATATTATTATACATAATATTTAATATTTAATATTTAATAAAAGAGTAAAGAAAAAAGAAAAAGAAAAACAATGAAGTAAAAAAAAAAAAAATTAGGAAATTAAATTATTAACTATATACTACTTACATGTCCGCAGTACTAAGGAAAAATATTAAGGAAAAAAAAAATTAAAAACTAAAAATATTATATTATAAACATAAGAAAAACAAGTGTGACTTTCTGTTTTAATTTTTAAATTAAAAACAAATGATATAATGTAATAACTTTTTAAAAAAAGAAAAAAAAAATATCAATTTAAAATGGCTTGGATAATGTAATCTTATTGTGATAGACAATTTTCTTTATATTTATTTACTGAAAATATTAATTTCCGTTTAGTAGAGTGCGTGCGCTTAAATTGTTTAATTGTTTGTTGGTGTCTTATATTAAATTTTCATATATTAAAAATCATCATGGATGTCTTAAGTTTAAATTCAAATAATAATAATTGCTGTTATAAAAGTGGTTAATATACTCACGCTTAGAATGGTTTATATTTAAATTGGTATAGATGTATGTATGATTCCAATGATTGACATTGACATTCAGTAGTAAATTGTAGTAATAATTTTCTGGTAATAATACTGATACTAAATTATTTACTAATTAATTATAATTAGTTTTATTTGTTATTCTTTCTATTCCACACTGATAAAACATAAAATACTTCTGTCCAAAAAAAAAAACATTTATTTATTATTCGCGGGACACAACATTCTCTATATTCAATAACTCTATTTAAATATTATTGCTTTTGGCATTTAAGTGTCACGAATTCTAAGCGAGAGTCTGTCCTTACTATATTTACTTTTTTTGTTATTATTTAATTTTCTCATCAATTTAACGAACTAATTAAGTATTCGTGATTAAAACTAAATATTTTTCTACATCTAAATGCCACAAAATATATAAACTTATTATTTTATAGCTCGAAAATTTGACAGACATCAAAAGATTTTTTTTTTTTTATAAAATTTCTTAAAAATCATTTACATATTGAATTAATACTATTTTTTTACTATCCAATAGTTGGTCAATTAGTTAAATACTTAATTGGAAATAAATCAATTAGATAAATAAATTGTTAAACATACATTGTTTATACTCTTAAATAAATAATTTCTGGCCAATATTTTTTTTATTATCTATACGCCAATTAAGAATTTGAATAACCGACTAAAAATTGGATAATAAACACATAGTGTGAGTTAAATTTTAATTCTCAAATATCTACTACTTATAAGAAAAAATATAAATATAAATAAAACAATTACAATGATAGCGTCTTAATCTCTTATAATAGATAACAAAAAAATAAAAAAATAAGATGAAAAAAGTGTTTAATATAAAAAAAAATACAATTGAAACATATCAGTTCGTGCCCGATCATTATATTGTATAAAATAAATAATTATTACTATATATATTATTAAAATTATACTAAAAATAAAAATAAATAAGAAAAAAAAAAGTTAAATAACAACAAAAAAATTAATATAAAATAATATAAATAAAAAAAAACAAAAAAAAAAATCTGTATCTTTTGAACGGTTCTTAGAAATTAAGCATTTGATGTTTTTAAACAGGAATAAACTTAAAATAAAACAATTTAATGTATTGTGAAATATTAAAACAACAATTTGAAATATGAATAAAACTATTAACAAAAATATTGATTGAGTTTAAATTGAAATTAATAAATAATATATATATATATATATATATGTATGTATATATATATATATATTAAAATTAGAATCATTAAATAAATTATTAACTGTAGGTATATTCAAAACAAAAAAAAAATTAAATAAATAAATAAATATATAAAATAAAACAAAAAAATGAATATTTGTCATTGTATAGCGTGTGTAATTAATATTAAATGAAAATATACATTGAATAAAAGAAAAAAAAAACTACCTGTATCAACATTCTACATTAAAATTCGCAAACCTAGAAAATTATGTACTCTAACGTGTTTTGTCTTTATACTAAATTTAAATTGTATTTGGAAATTTGTTTTGGAGATTTTTTTTTTAGACGGCTGGTACTCGTGCTTATTTATAATTTTTCTAGTTGCATTTCGTTGTCAAGGGAACATACCTTTAACGGGTAATCGTTGATTTAAGTGAATCTTTTGAAGATAGATTAATTAATTGCCAATGCTGTTCATTACAGATTCAATTTTCGTAGCTGCAATTGCATTAGGATTGAAATGCATTCAAAGTACTTTTACATTTATTTGGTAATTTATTCTCAATGGACAACTGGATGACCTTGATTTTTTTTTAATGAACAATTTAGACTATAAGCAACCATTTTTCGCTCATGGTGATACAAATTATCTATCTGAACTAAATTGTCCATTATATTATGATTTTTATACAAATTAAACAAGTTATACCTGCTTCGAATGAATGAAAAACAAATTGGTAGGTATAATTCCTACTAAATGCAATGTATCTATGAGTCTATATTTAATATTCAATATTTGGTTGATATATTATTAACTAGAACATGTAAGTAAATGTACAGCCATTGTAATAATCATTCTTTTGTTCTTCTCATAATATTTTCACTAGATTAGAGGTAGGTACAAAAGAATGCAGTAAATCTATTTCTAACAACATATTGAAATTTCATTTGCTTAGTCTGTAATTAAATTAATTTTTTCTACTTTTCAAGGTTTTATTTTTTGATTGTGGCGTTTTAAATTATCTGTAATACATTATATTCATTTCCATTACATTAATATATAAATTGGCACAATTACACCAAAAACAGCACTACAATTATGTATATTTGCAAACCATTGACTAGATTATAGACAAAATTAGTATTTCCAAAATTAATTTACTGATTGTTGCCACATTCAGAGCTCATTTTCTTCAAAATGTATTAAAGAATTGTTTCGTGACTACTTTCCGTTGCACAATTTTTATTTTTCCATTAAGAATTTAATTTTTTAAGAACTTGTTATTAAACATTCTTCAGAAATTCACAACTCAATATTATCTAATTTAATAATTTTTTCAATACATTTTCACAAAGTTGAAAGAAAACAAATGTCGAGTAAAATTAAGCACTGAAAAAAATTAAACAAAAACTAGTCACGAAAAATGTCCTTTGTGTCTATATTTTTGAATATTTAAGTATTTGCTGTAACTACAACTTACTTTTCACATCATCGAAAATATATTTTCAGTCGAGTGTTATTATAATAAGTGAATGGCACAATTCTGTTGATGTGTACTTACTTCTTTAAAACAATCTTTGCATATTTTTAATTAATTCATTTTCAATGGAACAATTTCTAGAATCTTTGATGCTCCTTGCTCCTATGACATATCCATCGTGAAAAAATTATTTCAAATATTAATTAAAACCTTCAAATCGAACTAATTTCAAATAATTTAACTTTTGTTTTTAAGCAAAATGCATAATATATAGAATTATTAAAAAAAATAAAAATAAAAAAAAACCATAATTAATATTGTAGTACAATCTAATATTTAAAAAAAAAAATGAGCATGTTTGTATACATACATATAATAAAAATAGTAGTTCATAATTCATATAATTAATTTATGACGATAAAATTCAAAAAAAAAAAAAAATAATTTGAAAATTCAAGTAAAATAATTAAAGATTAAAGTAAACAATATTTAAACTAATTGAAATAGTTATCACCGATTTATATATAAATATTTAATAAATTTAAATCAATAACTACACTTGTTTTGTTCATTCACACAACAATTTAAAAATAGATAAATTTTAATTCAATTAAAACATTATTTAAAAAAGAAAAAAAAAATAGGTAAAATTTTAATTGAAATATTTAAAAATCCGAATAACCTAGTCAAATTATTTTACCAAAAATGAGTAAAAAAAAAAAAAAAAAACAAAATGAACATTTAAAATATTATTTATATTTCATTATACGCGACAGCGACATGAAAAATATGGGCAAAATTTCTGCACTACGGGCTTTTTTCGTATATTTCGAATTTATAATTTTTTTTTCTGATTAGTTTGAAAGTTTTGAATTCGAAAAGGCTCATTAATGAATTGGAAAATATTTGAAACTTTTCACTTTAAAAACAAGATTTTTTTGATCAATGAGCTTTCTCGATTGTATTTTGTTAATTTTATAGCTGCAAAGATTTAAATTTCCTTATTTCTTTTCTTTTCAAAATTATTTTTTCTTTTAATTGAATTATGGTGCACAAGTTAATTTTTAAGAAACAAAAATTTTATATTATTTATTAAAGAAAATGATTTATTTTATTTAGAAATTTATGTTTAATAAAATAAATAATTATATTAACTTTAATAATAATCATTAATTAATATTTTTAATAAAAAAATAAATAAATAAAACAAATAGAAACAAAATTATGCATAAAATATTTTATTATAATTTTTTTTTTTTTAGAAAATTAAACTTCTAATAATAATGAATGACAAATTTGTAAAATTCTGAATAAATATTGACTTGTTTACATATTTATTACTTTACTTATCTTATTCTTAATCTTAAAATATATTTAACTGAATTAAATAAACTAATTTTTTTAGATATACATGTTTAAATTATACAAATTCAAATTATTCAAACAATATTTACATTTACAACACAAATTATTTATTTATTATTTCTTTTGTTTACGTTATTTTATAATTGAAAGAGAAAAACAGTGCACCTTAAAAAAATCACTGTTCTGAATTGTACAAATTGCACCTTTTTGCCATTTGTTAGGTTGCTTTATATTTTATTCTGAGCATTGAATGTGTAATGGTAAATGTAAGAGAGAATTGCTTAGCAATTAGCATAAATATGTGTTCAGTTGAAAGCTGCTTATCACCGAAATCGTAAAATTAACATACATATTCGATACGACATTTTCCACAAGTCAGAGCCCTCTTTAACTTGCCCAAGTAATTTATTGTATTGTCAGTCGTATTGTATAGGCACACGAAATGCTTATCAATAAATTTAATTATTAATTTTCAATTTAGTTCTCATATAACTTCGAGTATAACATAAATTTTATTGATTGACAAAGATACATATGTTTTAGAAAATTGATGTTGTACGAGTAATACTAAATACAACAACTCTTGATATTATTCGACTTAAATTGAAAGGCATTTCCTGTACTCTACTTTAGCATAACTTTCGATCACATTTCAACTTACTTTATTTCGTTAACAATAATGAAATGAACATCATCCTCCTTTTAGGTGGCAATAAAACTCATTACTGTTCACATTCATAGTTCACATTTTTATTCACAATAATAATTATTTTAAACTCGTCTATTAAAATGCAACCAAATTTAGAAAAAGCAGATAAAAAATATCTATCCAAATGTGAAAAACATTAAACAATTCAGAACGGAATGGCCTTAAAACTTGTTTTTAAATTTTTAATAAAAAAAATAAATAAATAAATAAATAATAATAAATAAAAAATTTTAAGAAATGTTTAATGTATAATGTATTGTATAATCATAAAACTTATTATTATAAAATACAAATAAAAAAAATAAATAATAATAATATGGATTTTAATAAAATATTATTAATTATATAAAAAGAAACGCATGAAACTAAAACAACAAAATACCACCACCGCAACCCTATTGCCCGAAAACCTGTGTTTGTAATATTGAATCATTTTTCTAATATTTTTCTCTTTCTTGGTATAGTAAATGATTATAAATAAAATATTATTATTTTGTAAAGGAAAATTCACTGATATTTGAGAAAATATATGATAACAATTAAAAAAAAAAGGGTTTTTCTTTCGAAAGAAAATGATAAAGAAAATGTTATAAGTGTTTAAAAAAAAACAAACAAAAGCGAACAGGTAAAACATTCCATAAAGAATATGAATTAATATATTGAATTATAAATTGTATTACTTACCTGAAATAAGTACTTATTAATTATGATTAGCTATAGCTATATATATTTAACATTGTATAGGGTCCAATGATGGGGAAAAATAAATATGTAATTAACAAAACAAAAAAAAAATCACTGTTGTTTTATTTATTCACAATTATATATTGTTACAGCTTTATTAATTCAGAGGTACAATTTGATGACATAATATGGTAAGCGATAAGAAATTATTTCAACCTTGAAAACTAATTATTCAAATTAAGTAGGGACCAGTTATGCATATAATCATTTCATTAAAGACTAATTATTTCTATTTATTTTTCAAGAATTTTTATAAATAAGGAAAGTCACCTAAAATCAAAATACAAATGTATATTCTTTATATAGTTTAGCAGGGACTAAAAATCTGAATAATTTGAGCCCATTTTGGGAAATCGTATATTTTTATTTATTTTTTATTTTGTGGGTAATTGGAGAGCTTGATTTGGATAATTTTATTTTTATAAGTAAATTCATAGAAAAATGTATCATGATTTTGCATTTAGCTTAACGTAAAAATCCTGAAAAAATTGAAGGTTTGTCCAAAGGAATGGAGGAAAATATTAATTGTAAGTATTCAATATTATTATGAATTAGAAACTTCCGAATTGTTTTATAATTATATTAAAAAAGCAGCCATTTTAAAAAAAAAAAAAACACGTAGTCGAAAACAGTACCGCAAAAAAAAGGGGATAAGTATACCGCCCAAAAAAGAAAAGAAAAAAGCGGAAAATTTTTTCCCAAATAGCCAAAGTGGTCAAAAGAAAAAAAGATTTATCAAACCAATACTTTTCAGAAATGAAGTAAAAAAAAATATGTTCAGTTATAGAGTATTTTGGGTAATTAAATAAACTAATTTTCTAACTCCCTGATTTAATTATTAGCTATAATGCCACAATGTTCTAATTATTTATTTATTGATTGCGATAAATATAGTTTAACAAAATTAAATTAATAAATGTCAATTAAAAACAGATTGATAGGAATTAGATATGTATAATTATAATATAATACTCATTTATACATTTAGAAATATTTTGTGGAACAAAGATGTAGAATATTGAAATTCATTAACTTCTACTTCATTTTTGAGAAATTTGGCCAAATTTTGAAAAAAATCAAGTACTTATTGGTTACTTTATTTAATTATAAGTTAATAATTGATGCAGAGACTAAATCAAGATGATGACTTTTTTATATATTACATATTTATTTTTAGCTGTTCCATGTGTATATTTAATATTAATTTATTTAATAAGTTCAGATAATTTCAATAATATAAAAACCAAACAAAATATAGAAATATGAAAATAACGATTAATACATCCGTTAAACGGTCCCTGTTGCATATCTACAACAGATCATTAAAATTCATATAGCGGTCGTATATTGTTTCTAAATGGGTATAAATAAACGATTACCGTCGTCACGATACATCCTTTCTATGAGGGAAACACCACCAAGATTTCATCTTTGTTTTGAATTTTTAAGATATTTTTGTAAATTGTGTTATCTGTATTTAATATAAATCAACATGAGAAACATCTAAACGGAAATTTTATATAAAATATCCAAAAAAAAAAGTTTAAATACTTGATTAAATCAAATCGAAGAACCCTGAGTATTTGATGAATCAATTGATACGTTAAGTCAGGGCCTATTTTAACTGGAACATAAATATGTAACATCCAGAGAGGTTTGTGTAAGCTAAAATTACATATATCGTCGGCTGAGAGTTGTTTTGTCGCACATCCATTTTTCTGGAAGGAAAATAGACCTTAACGACATACACATAAGGTCTAAGAAAAATATATGTGCGACAAAACAAGTCTCAGCCGACGATATATATTTTAAAATTAATTCAAATCTTATTGATTGCAT
Source organism: Catotricha subobsoleta (assembly GCA_011634745.2). Taxonomy (NCBI): domain Eukaryota; kingdom Metazoa; phylum Arthropoda; class Insecta; order Diptera; family Cecidomyiidae; genus Catotricha; species Catotricha subobsoleta. The sequence goes on from JAABKK020017874.1 coordinate 16,558, forward strand.
AGGAAAACGCCTTATAATTGATCAGTGCCCGACTGGCATTTAAAAGGCCCGGAGAAGCCAAATTACAAAATGGTTTTTTCTCTCCGAAGATTCTTTAAAAAGGTATGTGATTTTTTTATAATTCTTGAATAAGCCCGGTCGTAAATTACGTTTCACTCTCTACTCTATGGCCAGGTTGGAACTGTAATTGATGATCACATATTAAAATTGATAACATTATATGCGTTGAATTATTATTAGAAACTACTACAATTAGTTTGATTTTTTTTTTTAAACAAACTCAAACTCATTTTTCATAAAACAGACCCTGTGCAAAGTATTGGCTTGATGTGCATACTGTAAGATTAATTTGAACAGTCGCAAAATGCAAATTATATAATTAAAATAATTAAAATTATATTTCAGACATAACGAAGATAATACATGAAGGTTGTAGATGGTTAAAAGCAAGGAAATAAAAATAAACTTTTTTCAACCGAACAAAATTATTTTAAAATTATGAATAATTTATTGGATTTCTTACAGAAATTATATAAACTGATGCCAATTGATAATTGATATAAAATAAAACAAAAATTTGATTAAAATATATCACATTTATTATACGATCATAATTTATAAGTTAAATGATTTTTTTTTCTGTTAAATATACAATAAATTACATAATTCTTATTATGTCATCATTAGTGGTTTAAGAATATAAATTTATAATTAGTTAATTTAATTACTTTCATAAGCAGTTATGTGGTTTTATTTTGTAATATTGTATTATTTATTTTTACAATTATGATTTAATTACTTTTATGTTCATGAAAAAAAAGAAGGAAGAAATATCTTTTTATTTATCAAATGAAATGTTCATCCAATTGCATTAAATTGAGATTAGACATTTTTCTCTCTATTTTGTATTTTATTTTATCATTTATTAAACAAGAATTAATTATTATTTAAAAATAGAAATAGAAAATGAAAATATTGAAAACTCTATTCATTTTATATAGAGATTTTTAATAAATTATAAATAATTTATATTGACTTAGTTCGTTTGTTGTAGTTATACTTAGAGTTATTTAAAATATAGAAAATTTGTATTAAGATTAAAAATAGCAAAGGATTTTCTATTCTTTTTTTCTTTTTTTTAGTAAATATTTGAAATAAGTATAGTGCGTTGTTTTAATTATCGTTAATATTAATTATCTAGTCGCTTAAATTAATTAAATGTCAATTTGATGGAGTAATTCTATTTCAATTATGAATTAAAAATATTGCATAATTTGTATTTGTATAACAACTTTATATAACTTTGAAAATCCATTATTAAAAAAATTCGGTGAAATTAAAGCGATTTAAAAATGTAAACATCCTCACAAGGCGATTTCTCAATTCATAATTTGTGTGTATAATAATAGGCAAATCGCTAAAGCTTTGAAATTTTGCAAATAAACTTAGCCAATAATGAAATTGATTAAAATCAATTTACCTTCATTGTAAAAATATATAAGTAGGTAAGTAGGTAATCTATATGCAAACGCAACAGATTTTAATAATATAGTTTTTGGATTAATTAGAAGATTACGGACACAAAATGAAATGTTTTTTTTTTTTTTTTAACGAGTACACATAAAATTTCGTTGAATAGTAAATTATTTCAAAAAATGTAAATGTAAGCAGCTCAGATTGCTTATCTTCTCTTGTCATTTAAAAATGAATTCTAGCACTGGAATAATTATTATTTAAAGTTGATGTGTGTGTATATTTAAGTTATAAATAAATAAATCGGCTTAATATATAAATGTTTCGTTAAATTGGAATGTAGATCGACGAATATATGGAGTTGTTTAAATACTGCGAAATTCATATTAACATGAAACTTGGTTGACTGATTTTAATTACAGTTGATATATAGCTGAATTGGTTCTATATTTATAATGAATTAATATGAAAGTAAAATTAAAAAAAGAAAATATCGAAATTAATTTATATTCACTTACTTTATTGTAAAAAATCATATTTTTGGTAAAATTGAGCAAACTTTGAAATGATCATAGGAGCGATTGTTCAAGCATAATTTTATCAAAACCAGGTGGTGGACCAAAATGAAAATCCTCCAGAATTATGTCGAGGATAGCTCCATCATCAACTAATTTAGAAATATAAAGACGTTAAAGGTTAAAACAGAAACTATTATTAAATGAAGAACATTATTTTACCGAACAATGCTGGATAGACAGCTCCCTTAATATTAAGTACTGGTATATCCAATTTCTTTCCATTTAAATAAAAATTCAATTCAACATGATCGTATGCCACACCAATAGTATCACCTTCATTTGGTATACCGGTTTCATTTGTACCTGGAACTGTACCATTGATATTCTCTAATGAACTCATTATATCCGCCGGTTGCAATGACAATTTATGTATTTCGATGTTATCATGAGATACAATATTATCAGAACTTAGACACCATGATTCTTTATCGGTGCCACCTTTATTCTTATTAAGATCGGTTTTACGTGTAGCTAAACCAATGGACCATTGTCCACTTTGCTGTAATTTAACTTCGAAATATGATTTTGATTGAACTAAAGGTGCTGTCGCCAATGCTCCACCAGAACCACATATTCTACATCCATTTTTTACAATTACCACCTCATGACCTAATTCAAAAAAAAAAAAATTGTGAAGAAGAAGGAAATATTGTATTTGAGACTATGTTATATATTGCTGTTTATATTTATGGTTAAACATTTATACTGAACAAATGGCTACATTAAAAATTAAAATTGTTGTTATACCAACCCATATTACTGCTATCCAGTTGTATATTATTTTGATTTAATTTCATTGCTACATTCGATCGCTTCAACGATCCATTGTAGAAGATTTTTAAACAACAAAACATGATTTGATTTATTCTCTTTTTTTACAATATAAATAAATAGTTGAATTTTTTTTTTCTTTATTGATATTCTGTTTGCGACTACGTGTGAAATGTCAATTTGAAATGTCCGTATGAAATACGCGATACTACGCATAAGTGATTACAGTGTTGCCATTCTATTTTATAAATTAGGAGCAATGAAAATTTA
>JAABKK020017885.1:0-19647 GCA_011634745.2 Catotricha subobsoleta
CAATAATGGATAGAGACTTCTTGAACACTTAGTGGCTTTTTCCCGTACTGATTCGATATGTTGTCCAAAATTTAAATATTAAGAATTAAATTACCTCAAACAATATAATATACAGAATTACAGAATGTAAAGACTAAAGATATACCATTCAGGGTGAGATTACATAAATCAAGTAATTCATAATTTATTTTATTTGGAATTTTTTGTAATCGAATCTGGTTTTATTTGATTTTTTGTTTTTGTTTATTGTTTCTTTTTTTATTATGTTATTTAATAAATTAATTATCGATCTCAATTAAACATTAAAATCTCAAATAAATCTAAATATCCAAAAAATCAATAAAAATAAAATAAATATAATTTATTTCCACTCTGATACCATCATAATTTAATGAATTAGGATTTTATACAGAGAGGCGAACCTTCTCCATTTTTGAGGGTTCGATTCTTAGAAGAAAAATAAAAGGTTCGGTTTTGAAAATAAAAAATAAGGGGTTTCGGTTCTAAAATCTATTATTTTAATGATTGAATTTTGCATTACTGCAACAAATAAATAAATATTAAATAAAATGATTTATATATAACAACATCTAGTGAGAAATTAAATAAATCTAGACCATTTTCAATCTGAGAATTTATTTCAAATGTATTCCAAAAAAAAAAAAGAAAAGAAAACTTCGAAAACTACATCTATTTCAACACAGGACCCAAAACAAACTGTTCTGTGTTGCAAATTAGAATCTATATCAATAGTGAGGCCATATAAAAGAATAATTCTCAATTTTACAATTAGAATACAAATATAATTAAAATATTAAAATCATATTTTTTTCATTATCCAATATTCTACAAAAAATTCAATTTGAAGTCAAATATAAATTATTTATTTATTTTTCTTTTAATTCGCAACCAATATTAACGCATATATATAATTTAATAAAATTCATAATAAATATGCAAATTATATGCAATGGACACGTTAAATTGCTGAAAATATTAAACAAGTCACTTAATTTTGGACAGCGCTAGGTTTTCCACCGCACCACATAATCACATATTCTGTGCCCAAGCCCAATATTGGTGCCATTATAATACACATAAAATACATTATCTACTTAATTGAAATTTAAATATAATGAACATGTTGGTAGTGTCGGTTCTGTTTTATTTTTGAATCAGTTCACGGATAATATGTACACAGACACAGAGATAAAATGTTGACATAATTGTTGTCAGCCACAAAATTTACATTAAATTTAATTCAATAAACTACTAGCAGTATTGAAATATTACAAAGCTTTTTTTGTTTTTGTTTTTGTTTTGTTCAAATATTAAGTGTGACCAGTGCCGTAGCCAGCTTTACTTTGTAGGACAGGCTTTTAGTAAAAATATTATTCGAATTCAACCAATAAACCGCGGAAAAAACCGCGGTGTATGCAAATCGATGAGAGAGATGAGACAGGCTTATCAATTAATCTAACAGGCTAAGCCTGGCTTCGCCTGTACGTAGCCTGAGTGTGACCTTTTGCAGGTAGGTAGATATGTGTTACTGAAACTGGTACTGATACACTCTATAATCTATTTCTGTTCAACTTAAATAATTTTCTGTAGTCATCAAATGTTAGATACTAATAATTTAGTTAAAACTATATCAATTATATTTATTCCGAAGAATCAATAGAAAACTGTCGACATTATTATAATATAGGATGTTATAATAATTGAAAAAATTAAATGGGTAATTGAACTGTCGTATTTCATATCCTGAAATAATAATAACTGTAAAGAAAGATAATTTAAATTTCTATTCAATATAAATTTATTGTGCTCCAGATCTTAATTTCAATTACTAAGTATATATTTTATTAGATGATAGATATTTATATTTTAAAATAGGACATAACAATCAAATACATATTATAAATATGTAATTATATTTTTCTGAAATATGGAAAATTGTCTGATTCACTAAGAACCAAAAAACCATACCGATACCATTGCATGTCAATGTACAATTTCATTTATATATTAAAACATTTATTGCTTTTATAGTGCTTTTCCTTTACTTTATGAATTTGACATTATCATAACGTTAAATTGTTGTAAAACCCATATTCAAAAGTATATTACATTACCATTATAGCAACAATATACAAAATATAAATCGTGCAACTAGTCGTCAATTTAGTACACAGTTCAGTATATAAATTCATATATCCACCACCTACCATCCACATAATTTATATATAAAACATTCAACTGATATTATATACACGAGGACATTGTACATAAAATAATCCAATCCATCCATTTCATGTGTCTCGAAAAATGAACCAAAATAAATAAATGAAGTACTGCCAACTCTTTTTCACCAACTACATTTGGATTGCTTTTATTTTAATACATTTTCAACGAAAATATTATATAAAATGTAGAGAGTGTGTGTAATGGCAACGCGATATCATAGGAGCTCTATTATAAAGAGATATTCAAAACGACATGGTTTTGTGATTGTGGGATATATTGTTCCAGTTGGTTCGTTGTTTTGGAGTTCTTCGTTTTGTTGTTGGGTTTCTTTCTATTTTTGTTTTCGTATATATATTTCATATTTTTTCTATATTTTCGGTGTTTTGTTGTTGTTGTTGTTTTTATTGTTGTTGTGCTTTACTTTTTTTCTTTTCATTTTTTTTTTTTTATTTTTTTGTCGGCTACTGAGTCGAGGCACATCACAAAACAGCTCAGATTTGTTATATATCATAGTTATTAATAGTAGTAGAGAGGTATTTGCCCATATTTTTATACAAAAATTGTAGGCACATTTGTAAGTAAGTATGCTGGATTGGTAGATACGGTAGTAGGTCGATGTGTTTCAAAACACATATAACCACAATCTCAAATAATATTCTATACTTTATTATAGAGATAGCGCGCGTGAATGTTGGTTACTATTCAATCTCGGTTTATAGCGTATTGTTATAAAATGATATTTTCTGTATATAGAGCGTGTTTTTCGGTATACTTTTATTAGTATATAGAAAGGCGCCAGCGTCCCAATAGAGTCAGTCACTCTTTGGTGTTTGTACGTAGAACATGGTAGAACATAACAATAATAGTAATAATAACAATAATAATAATAAAAAATAATACTGTTTTATTGAATTTGTTTTGTTTTTATTTTTTAGATTTTTATTTTATAATTTTGGTTTATTTATAGTTTTGTGCATTGTTGGAACAATTTTGGATAAATAATAGATTTTATAAGAATTGCGGTGAATTTTATAAAACCAGAGTTTTTTTGTTGTTGTTGTTATGTTTTGATCAATCGGTTTTTATTGTTGATTTAAATTACAATTTAGTGAATTTTAGTGTTAAATTTACCGTTAATAGAATTTTGTATACAGCCACTGATTGTTTTACGATCATTTATAAATTTAAATGGATTTATTAATAAATAATTTGAAATTTGTTGTTTGTTGTTAAAGAAAAATAATTCTTGTTATAAACAAAAATTTGGTGTGACCAACAAAAAAAAAAATTATAAATATTTCTTTTTAAATAAAAAAATAAATAAAATAAATTTGAAAATATGGCACTGAAAATGTTTTATCGAGGACCAAGTTCCAGATTGGAAACATTAATTGAAAAAATTCAACAAAATAAAGACAACAATTCAGGTACAATCATATTTTTTATTTTTTATTATTTTAGTGCAAATTAAAATATTTTTGGTAAGTATTTAATAGTTTAATGGAAAAATGATTATGGAAAAAAAAAATTGTGTATAACACCACAAAAAGAAATAACACCTCAATTAAGCAATAAATAGATAGAATAATTTCATTGCGTACATTTTAGCATTTTAGAAATAGAGAAATTAATTTATAAAAATTTAATGGATTTAATCTTCATAAAAGAATTTAATCAAATAAAAATGATCGCAATACAAGAAAAAACAAATATTAAAAATTCGAAGCTTTTTACTTTATTTTTGAAATTTTTGAAATTTTTTGAAACGATTTAAGTGTTGGTTTCTTAAACTCTTTTTTTTCAATTTTTTTTTTCTAGGTCATTCTTAACGAAAATGAAAATTATTGTTACCAACAATAGTTTGTTTGTTTTATTTTTATTATTTAAATAATTGATAATAATTTCCATTTAAATTCATAATATTGAAAATGTTGTCGAAAAAATCGGAGGCGAGAACTAAAATAAAAAGATACATCTATTCTGTTATATTTCATTTCCTTTGTGAAGCTGATTATGTAATTAGATAATCAGATAAGTTTACTGGTATTTACAAAATTTTCTAGCATAGCTAAAAAATTGAGAAATTTATAATAATCGCAAAGAATTTACAAATTTATTAAACAATAATGGAATTTTGTGATCCGCATTTATTACACACGTTATAAAATTTAATTCATTCGATCCTTTGTATATTTTTTTTTTTTTTAAGAATTAAATCAATTAATTTGGGATTTTGATGATTACTTCTAAATGATTTTAACCATCTCGAAAAAATAAAAATAATTATCTTACTTAGGGCAATAACTTTTTTCTTCTTTTTTTTTTGTTAAGAATAAATTTAAAATTTGTACAAAAAAGTGAAAATGATTGAAGATGTAAGACACGATTGTACGAAATTTATTAAAACATGTGTTTAATCGAAATCAATATTAATGTTATCATTAATTATACAGGGTTTCTTTTCTATACATTTTGAAAAGTCTTTAAAATTCTTTAAAAAAAAATTATTATTTAAAAAAATCTTTAATTTGTTTTTCATTTTTTGCTCGCACGCTTTAAAAGTCTTTAAAATGTTTTCAAAAGACCATTGAAATCTTTTTCAACATTTTTTTTTGTAAAATCCTGTTATAGAAACTTTACAGCACAACTTTTATTTAGTAGGTAATCCTAATCTTAGAATTTAAAATAATTATAATGAAAATTTGATTTATTAATTGTAAGTATTTATTTGATCGCTTTAATTTATATTTCTAATACATATTTTATTATTTTGATCATCTTATTGACGTTTTAGATTATTATTAATTTCTAAGTTTACGATTATTGCAATCGCTATAAGATATTTTTTTTATATATACAAAAAAAAATGAAGTTCTAATTGAAATTTTAAATTTCCCATTGAATATATCGAAAAAATATAAACATTAAAGACACACAATATTTATAAATGTTAAATTTATGATCAAAATGAACAATATTGATCATAAACTTTACAGTACACACAGACCTTTCAAACAAATTTTACAATTATTAATTGGAAGTGGTTTCAATGCAAAAAAACAAAAACAAAAATAGTCTTAATTGTTGTATCCTACGCCTCAACACGGACATCTCAACTAAACTGTTAGAATTATTATATATATAATTGTGATATCATTAACATCATCAACATTGTCGTGTGCTTTAATGACAAAAAAAAAAAAGAAAACCAAATAATTATAATAAAAATGAAAAGAACAACAAAATAAAAAAAAAAATACCCAGAACAACGTTCAAGAGTTTTGTTTTAATTCTTTAATTAAATGGTTGGTAATTTAGAATCGCTTGCACGTATCACATTTAATAGAATTACTTCTATGTTAATAATAAATTGTATAACACATTTTGTACCTACGACATGATGTGATGATGAGCGTCATTTATGTTATCGTTTTGTTATACAAATGTGTTGTTGGATACTAGTTGTTGGTTGTGTGTTATTTTTTTTTCTTGTGTTATTATTTCTGTTCTTTCTTTTCAATTATAAGCGTATTTATCATCTTGTTAAAAGTGTTTTAAGTGCGATCTTAATTAGTGTTTCCCTTGGCTGCAATCATAATTTATAAATATAAATTGTGATGTGATATGAAGTGCGGTCGTCACTTTAATTATTGTAATTTAGAATAGGAAGTGTGCTAACATTATAATATATAAAATCTACAAATTTAACTCATAAATATTGAAATGAATTAAATGAGTACCTACTCTGGTACCAGCCTTTCATCCTACTATGTTCACATGCACACACATAAATAGTCATTATGTCTGCTTAATCATTATGAGGTGTTAGATCATTTTGAACAAGTGATTTCAATTATTTAATTAAATAAGAGCTGAATATCGCATTTTATCATCAACAACATTAAACTTTTTATGATTATTCTGTATTTTGATGAAAAGAAAAATTATATTTCAAACAACAAATGATCAAATCAATTTTTGATCATCATAAATATTTGAGCAACGTAATCTGAAATAAACCTCTTAGTTAGATCTTTATTTTAATATTTTTGAAAGCAAGTTAATCCAAAAAAAAAAAAAATTTCAAATCTGAGAATTATTCCATCAAAATTAGTTTTCATATAAAGGGTTGAACAAAATATATAAATTTGTTTAACATTTATCTGATAATAAATATATTTCCCAGCATTTAAAACGTTTTCTTTCTAAGAGATTCAAGAGTAACCAATTACTGTAGTTTTATATATTATTTAATTACAGCTGCTATTATGTCATAAATACAATATTCCTTATCAGTGATGAAACAATAATTTTGATTTTATTTATTCAAATTGTAAAAGTCCTTAATTCCACTTATATAAAAAAAATTGCTCTTTTGAATTTTCTCAATATATTAGAATTGTATCATTTCACTGAAGAGCCCAAACATGTAAAATCAGTTATGTGTATGTTGTTTTCTAAAAGCCACACAGTGTGTCTGCTATACGATAATAAATTGGAGAAAGGGATATATGATAAGTGGATAATGGTTTTGGTTAAGTACGGGTGAAAAATTTATGACTTCTCGTAAACTATACACCACCTTATACACATTTTCTTAGCATTCAACCGCACAATTCACATCAACATCATCAACTACTTAAGTATATTATATTTGGATATAAATGATGCAGAAAACATATATATATATATAAAAAAAAAAAAAAAACGTAAAATTTATAAAGGCAGCTAAAATGAACCTGTGCGAAATTGTGATTGATGGAAAATAATATATACGTGACTGTAAATTACATTTATTATCATTATGTCGTTTTGTTTTTCCTATTTTCTTTTTTCACTTCATTTGTACAAAATCAAATGGGAAGAAATGGATTTAGCTTTATAGCCATACCCATATAATAGACATAACATATGAATCTTCTTCTTATTTAGCATAATAGAAAATGCCAAGAAATATATTTTCGCACATCTTATTATTAGTGTTAAAACATAATGTGTCTCCACACTCTACCCTTCTATTTGTTCATTCATATATGAAAATGATAATAAATTTAAAAATAAACTTAAAATATCTTGACTAACATATTGATGGATTATTATTTCTATTTCGGTTTTTTTTTTTTTTTTACATTCAACATTTTACATTAAGAGTTATATTCAATAAAACGAAATTAAATATATTTCAATGCATTTATAAAATCAAATATTTCAATTTTATTACAGATATATATTCGTCGCACACATCACTAAGTTTTTCACCATCGCTGTCAGAAGGGGCGGCAACACCAAATTCCTTAACACATCATGACGCCGTCGTTGAAAATAATCGCCTTAATGATAATAGTAATGCGATGGTGGAAAATTCAAATTTTCATAAAAACCATCAAAATAATGTACGATTAGAAAATAATGGTGTTGATGATGATAAGCAGACAACTGGTACCGGAACATCACCATCACCAACAACAAAAGCAACAACAAACGCATTAACGACAACTACCAAAATAAATAATAATGCTAAAACGAAATTGGTTACGGGAACCGCTAATCATAATAATAATGGTGAAGGATCATATCATTGTCAATTCTGTGATAAATCATTTCCGCGATTGGGTTATTTAAAGAAACACGAACAGGTAAGACTTAATTTTATGATTAATTTTTTTATTTATTTACACATCATTATAAATGTCACAAGTATTTTGTATAAATAAAACTGACATAAATAATGTGAATAGTGACAGAAAAGTAATTTATTTATTTAAATATTTGCGATTTTAGTTTCATATCAATGTTAGAAAATTGGCGGTGAAGATTTAAAAACTAACAAACGAAAAACTTGCAATAACAACTTTATGCCAATCAAACCGTTTGTTATCAAAAGTTATCTATTAGTGCGTCAGGAAAAAAAAGATTCGCTACGTAAGAATTTTGGAAACAAAATCTTGTAAATGGAAGACAAATCGTCTCTATTCATAAAGTAGTTGCTGAAGCCATTCGCAATAGCATATATATCTTCATTATATCAGTACCTCATTCAATATTCTATACCAGAAGTATGTGTATTGCAGGCACTCGCTTACTTTTTTCAATTTTTCCACTTTTGTAAAAATCTATTACTTTGTATTTTTCTTCAAATTTTACACTACTCTAACTTTTTTCATAATTATCTGACACTTTTGGCACTATTTGCATAATTTTTTTGCGATTTTCGGTTTTGGTGGGAAAATGGTAAGAGCCTATTATTTTCTGCCTTTGAGAAAAACTATTTTCATACCGTATAATAATGTGAAATGCCAAACAATGTAGTTCAAGATATATAAACGTAAATTCAATTCATATCATATGCAATACATCTTTAGGGTATAAAATATTTCACACCATAATGAGGTGTATCTCTTTATTGGTATAAATTACATCCCATTACACACTTACACAGTATACCAATTTTTTATTTTTATTTTATTTTATTTTTTTTGCAAGAGGTGAGATGGCCTATAGATTTTAATTTCCGTTTTTATTATTATTACAAATTATGATATATTTTAGAATAATAATTGAAAATCAGAAATCAATTTGAAAATCATGTCTAAACAATTCACACAGATATGTGCGCTGATTATATGAATTTGAATATCTAATTTTAACATATCTCTTAATCAATTTCCTAATTAGGTATTTTTTTTTTTTAAATACCTGGCGGTTAATTATCTTAATATATGAAGTTGTGAAAACTTTTGAAAGAAATAAAATAATAAGCAAATGTTATAAACCTTTGTCTTGTATAAAGTTTATTATAACCACAGAGTAACATCATAAATGTTGCACTTTACTCACATACAAAATAATGTATTTTAGAATTCGCAATGTAATTTGTATGTAACCTGTTTATAATATTGCTTTTTCAGTTTTGAATTTGAAATGTTACGTAAGCATAATTGTTTTTCAGAAAACAAGACAGAAATATAAGTAATAAACAGAAAAATGTAAATAATAAAAATATGTGAAATAAGCGTGATGCGGCTGCTGATGTAATTAATTGTGTAAACATCGAAATAATTTAAATGTGTAATAGATGTCATAAAGTGCGTCTCTTTTGTTTTAATATGCTTGTTTTTCTTTTTTTCTTTTTTTCTTTATTTCTTTATTTTTTACGAGATCATAGTTTAATTAAATTTAAATGTTTGTCGCCAAAAATTAAGTCTCGCGCGCTCACTAAACACAAATTCCTGATACTTTACTGGTTTTAAAAAATTTGCATTTAAAATTACATATATTGTCACAAGGCTTGGGGCAAAGTTCTTAACGTTAAAAGTAAATGTATAAAAAAAACAAAAAAAAATGAAGAACTCACGCGCGCAAAGCTTAAAAATTGAAAAAATTTTGAACGATTTATGCAAATGTTAAACATTTTATTAGATGATTTGCAAACAAAACATTTGTCAAATTTATTGGCAGACAGAATGACGATATAAGTTAAATTATATGAATAAGCAATGTTTTAAAAAAAAATATTTATAAAACTGAAATCCTATTAACTACAAATTAGTGATTCAACATTTTTTTTTTTTTTCTTAACATAATTTCATTTTGTACATTGCTTATTCATAAATTTAACACATAAGTATCGTCGCTCTGTCTGCTAATGAATTCGAGAAATGTTTTGTGAAACATTTAAGCAGCACGCACATTGATTTTCATAATTTTGGATATATAAAACAAAACTCCCAGTTCCAAAATTACATTTTAAAGATTTGTTTGTTTTTGTTTCATGTTTATCAAACATAAAGATCAAGCAAAACATCTCATCAATGTCTAACTATGCACCATCACAATAGCCATCAAATCTACAGCACATCATCTGAATTATGCATAAATGCGCGGCTATTATTTTATTATTTTTCTACAAGCAAACATTACAAATTATACAAACGGCTTGACATGAATAAATTCACAAAAATAAACAAAAAAAAAAAAAAAATGTTATCGCATTCTCCAAAAATTCAAAAAAGAAAAAGAAAACATAGCGCAGCAATATTTATAAATTCGGCTTAGGTACTTACGAGTAAAAGTTTTTAAAAGCGCATAATAATATCATAAAAATAAATTTTATTGGTGCCTTTTTTAAATTTTTCGTATGATTTTTGGTATATGATTTGCTATTTTAGTATTTACTTCTTCTTGTGTTCACAATAACAAAGAAGCATAATTTTCAAAATAATTGAAAATTAATTATTAATTAAATTTTGCGTAATACGCGCACATCTGAAATACAAACAATTTATTTCTCCATTTTACTTCTAAATTTATTAAATTTGAAATTTGAAATTTGAAACTGAGCAATTGCATAAACAGAGAGAAATTGCGTTAAGTAAAATTGTAGTAGTCGCCAGAATCTCACCCAAAACAATCTACACAGTCACATTAATTTTATTGATGTCTAACATAAATCTTAACTATATAATATAAGTAGTTGATGATGATTTGAACAAATTTCATAGCAACGCTTTTTATAAACATATAGGTATTAAAACCAATATTACTAACGTCGAGTTTCAGCAGCAGTGTGTATCTTTTTCAAATCGTATAAAATTTAGCAAGAAAAACCTGTGCACGACATAGTTTTATTAAATAATATTTGGATAAATTATAAAAACATTTTAGCGTTTGCATCGTCACATAAGAGAGCATTAAAACGCGAACACAAAAGCAAAACATAGTTAAGATCTGCGATATTTCAGATATTAATAATGTGCAAACGGAATAAATAAAAGCGTCCAAAGAGTATTTAAAAATAATAATAAGATAATACCAAAGATGAAGAAAAAAGAACAAAAAAAAAAAAAAAAAAAACTGAAGAAACTTAGTTAAAGTAGAATGAAGAAAAAGAGATCTATTCGATTGATAAACGACAAACAAACGCGGCGGTGTTAAACAATTTTTGGGTAAAATAATTCCATTTTAAGACACAAATACACATGACAATTTTTTTTTTTTTATTTTTAGTACATTCATCACAATCATAAGAAAAATGATAAATAAGCGTGCTCACGTTTTATTGTTTTAAATTATACTTATATGAGAAAATTACTCTTGATGGTTAAAATGTTACTGTATTTGTTGTCTTTTTAATTTATGTATTATTATGATAAAGACTATGCCAAATGAATGTGTGTGTACCATTTATGATGGATAACATATTCGGGAATGGAATATCAATTAGGTGTGATCGAGGCCGTTTGTATTTAATAAATATAATATGAGAAGAAGAATGTGTTTGCTCAATAAGTGCGCGCACAATTTAAAAAAAAAATGGTTATTAAATAAATTCGTATTTATAGTTTTTCTGTTTAATTTTTATTTTCTTCTTTTTTTCTTTTTCATGTGCAAACAAAACACTACTAGAATTTATAATTTTAGTGTGCAAAGATTGTTTTTAACATAAGATTTTCACCATTTAACCATTAATTTTCTTGAAATACGATTTCATTCATTTAAATCAAATGAATAAGATGGTTTTGTTTTTCATCCTCTGCTAGACAATACAAACTATAGATAAATTATGTCTGAAATTTCTGTAGAAAAAAACAAAACCAAACCAGAATCATTTATCATTTTGCATTTTTATATTTTTGTTTTTATAATTCTTCTATTAATTTTATAAAAATGCGCCTATACCAGGCATTTATTTGACAACTCATAAACATCATCGGTCAACGGGTTCACAAAAAAAAAAAAAAAATGAAAAAAAATCTATGTCGCAAGAATTTTACAATCTATGTTGTCGATCTTTTATGCAATGCGATGATGATACGTGATGGCGCACCATAGCTTACTTTACCTTCAACTTCATACAAATATGTTTAAGCATTGTAGGTATCAATCTGACTGTTAAGAGTTTTGTAATTTATCTCATGTTTTCCTCTATTCTGTAAAGTTCGCACAATAAGTCGTTCTTATTTATTTGTCTTATGGGAAATTGGGTTACATTAAAACATAATTAGACAAGTTCATGGTATTTATAATAGGTAATGGACGTTTTAACTTTCAAATACGTAGATCAAATAAAGTCTAACTAAATCTACACAATATTTATTTAGTATTTTAATAAATATGGAAACTAGGATTGATACGAGGGGTAGAACATAGACCAAACCATAGCCCCTAACTCCAAATTTTTTGAAATTTTTAAAATGAATACCTAAATATTCCAAATGACTCCAAGATTTGCCCCTGGCTGCATAAGTTCTGGTCCTTTTTAGAAAAAATATTAAAAAATTCCAAATTATTCCAAGACCACCAAAAGTTTCTAAATGACTCCAAGATTTGTGACCTATGACTCCAAGGAGCGTCCCACTCCGCGAGTTGATGTACAAATAAAAAATTCCTGTTACTAATATGCTGCCCAAATAGGTATAACTTATATAGCTATTGCGAACAATAAAAAAAAAGTGATTCAATATACCCCAGTATGCTTTATTTGTTATCATCATCACAATTCACAACTGTTTTTATTATATTATTGCATATTTTGTATTGCTATTCTACTGTTTGAAAAACATTTTGAACTGCACTTTTTTTTAGGATCATCATCACATCAGCTATATCACTTGAAAAATAAAAACATTTTATGAATAATAAGCAATGAAACAGTTGCATTTTTGTGTTTCGTCAAAAATTTTAAACACTCAAAATACTTAGTGGTTGGGTAATTTATTAAAATTTTGTTATAATTTTTTCTTTTATTTGTATTTCAGAGTCATGCAGAGCACATGCCATTTAAATGTGATTATTGTGCACGTTTGTTTAAACATAAAAGGTCAAGAGATAGACATACCAAATTACATACAGGAGATCGTCGGTATCGTTGTCCACATTGTGAGGCCGCATTTTCAAGAAGGTATGCAAATATATTTTTGCAGTATTTTTACATAGTTAAAGTTATGTTTTTGTTTTTTTTTTTCTTCATGTTTTTTTGAACTTATATGTTTTAACATATGAACTTTGTATAAACTATAAAACATTCAACATTTTCCAAACAGTGCGAGTGACTCCCTTTCGAAGACGATAGCACTCTAACAGAGCAAAAAACCAAATATTTTATATAAAAATTCTTTGGTGATATTACAAATTGATTTGATGTGATAAAATGTAACTCAATGAAAATGAATACCTACGTACATTTCTTTTTTCTATATTCTTCTTTTCTTTGTGATAAATGATCTTTCGATTAGATTACTTACACATTACAATTTTCTAATGATTCCAATTATATTTAATTTATTATTAGGTAGCCGCCTCTCAATAGTATGAACTATTATTTACAGAATTATTAAACTCGTTTTATTTTCTAAAAAGAAATAAATTACTCATTGGAGTAATTATAGAATTATTTAGTTACCTTTCTTAGAGTTTTTGTTAAAAGTAAAACATCTTTGATTTAATTGCAGTTATTTATTTTTTATATTTTAACAGATGTTCTATTTAATGTAGCCCATTTTGGTTCTTTGAACAAACCTTTGAGAAAAAATACATTAAAAATATTATTTTCTAATGCAGAATTTATAATTCGATTCTATATATATATATGTCAAAATTTTCGAGAAAATAAACGTTCCTGTTCGGTTTTAAAAAAAGTAATTGTTTAAATTTCAATATGACGTTATTTTTATCATGAAACTTTTTAACATTATTAAATATTCGCATCTTTCTTTTGACAAAATGACAACATTCAAGCAACCATATATTTTCTTTTTGCAGTGATCATTTAAAAATTCACATGAAAACTCATGACAATCAAAAGCCTTTTCAATGCACTGTTTGCAATCGTGGCTATAATACAGCCGCTGCTTTAACATCCCACATGCAAAATCATAAAAAACAGGCAGCCTTACTTGGTGCACCCACCTTAAACTACAGGTAATCATTTTGGTTTATTTATTGATTTTAAACTAAATCTAAAAAATAATTTGTTCATTATAGCCCAAGATCAACTGGATCTGGATCAAGTGGAAGCAGTTTACATAAACGTAAATATTCACCGATTATTGAGCAACAAAATTCAAATCATTCTGATTATCTGGTGAATGCTAAGCGAGTGGCTAGTGGTAGCGCCAATTCTGTTTTGTATTGTATTTATTGCACTAAATCAGATTTTGATACATTGGATCAATTGCATACTCATATTCAACACATGCATGCAGCAGTTTTACGAGAAGTATACAAAAATTATTAATTATTTATTGTAATTGTTATGGGTTTTCACAAATTCTTTGGAATACGAATTCCAAAGAATTTTTGATGAGCCGAAGTATTTAATTTGTATTAATAAAAAAAATGAAAAAAAGAATTGTTCTTAAATTTGCATAATGCTCAAATATTTCCACATCATTTTGATGTGATCTTCAGTGTATACATTAATAAATATTAACAAACATTCAATAAAATATTTTACATATATATGCACAAGTACATATATTTAAGCCCAATGAAAATTTAAAAAATGTTTAGTCTTTTTTTTATTAAAATAAATACAAATTAATTTAAGAAATCACAGAATAAATTTTCATTAATTTCATATGAACTTCTAATAGGCAACATCAACAGCATTTACACAATCAAATTTACAACTTACATGTGAATTTTGTACAATGAAATTTCCATCAATTACAACAATGTTTCAACACATTCGTACGACGCACATCGATCGAATTAATAGCCCAAACTCATATATTGAACATTTTAATCGCATTACTACCAATTATAATTCAATGAATTCAAATTTTAGAGGTGAAGATCTATTTAAGCGAAAACTAGAGGAGAATTCACATAATCAACATCCTACAATTACTGTAAAATCTGAACAAAATAGCCCTAAAATAGAACCACAGCGAATTGATCATGAGATCTTACGTGAGCGTAAAACACCTATAAATATGCATCGCATTATTATAAATGACCATGACATTAAACAAGAGGAACAAGATAGTCCAACCGATTTAAGTAATAAAAAAACACCAATTAATGATTGTCAAGAAAATGGTAGTAAAAGTCCAGTAGAAGCGAATAATAATAATAATATTTGTATTGATGCTTCTCCGATTCCGACGCAGCAACAGCATTTACATCATGGACACCAGCAACAAACTGCTGGAACATTCTTATGCAATCAGTGCAATGCTGCATTACCTAATTTTGAAGCATTCCGTAGCCATTTGAAGAGTCATCTAACTCACGGTGAAATGGGAAATTACATTTGTCAACATTGTGGCCTTTCATCACCCAATCAAACTGAACATGATCGTCATATTTTATCACATTTTCTAATAACGAACACAGAATATAGCTGTACATTCAATTGCAATAAGACATTTGGAAAATCGGATGATCTTCAGAAGCATCTGTTCGATTTACACGCACAAAATCTATGGAAATGTGGCATTTGTTCAGAGTTGTTTGATTCAAAAGTGGCGATTCAAGTTCACTTTGCGGTTGCACATTCAAATGAAGTAAAAGTGTTTCGTTGTTCAGCATGCATGGATGTATTCAAATCTGAAAAAGAATTTAAACATCATGTGAGAACAAGACACGCTCCTGTTACAAGTGGAAGTGTACAATGTCTATTTTGTCGTACAGTTTGTGCTTCAGAGCTTGAAATGCATTTTCATCTTGCCGCACATGCTCGCCAATTTCGTTGTCCAGCTTGTCCGGAAGCATTTCACGTTGAATTTCTGTTGGATCGGCATATGCAAACACATCATTGTGGAGTACAGAAAGACCATACTGGCCTACAATACAAAGCGACAAATAATAATAATAATATAATAGATTATCATTATGCGGTTGCCGGTGGTGGAAAAAATTTATATACCTTTAATAGTGGTACAGGAAGCAAAATTTACAATCCATTGCAAATTGATACAACAGTATCGGCGCTAAAAAATCCAAATCCATTGTATGGATTTTACGATTCTATTGGTAAATCAAGGTACGGAGAAGTAGCTAATAAGCATCTAATGGGTATTTATAATACAGAAGTTGCGTCCAAATTTTATTTATCATCTGATCAATTATCACTTCCACCTCCACCACCACCTCTTCCTGCATCACAAACAGAACGTGAAATTTATCCCCCTGAGCCTTTAAAACCCGATTATTACGGATCTAGAAATATACTGCAAAAACCGTATGTTTCTGTAGCCGCAGTTGGATCTACTCAGAATTCATCGGATATTCACAAATCGGCTGGGCGAAAAGACAGTGGATATGTTTGCGGTATTTGCGAACGTAATGATTTTAGTACCGAAGTTGAGGTACATACACATCGTAAAGTGGCTCATAACGTTAAGACTGGCGTTAGTTTGAGATGTGCTTATTGTAATGGCAATTTTCGATCAAGGTAAATTTTTATTTTCACATTCCATAAAATATTCCCATTATGTTTATTATTCAATTTTTCTTCTATTTCGCATTAGAAACGAGCTTGAAAATCATATGAAAATAACTCACAATACAAATGGCAAGCACAAATGTTTAATATGTGATGAGATTTTTCCATCACCGGCTGTTCTCGCAGAGCACAAGTTAAATCACTCAAAAATAGGACCATCAGGGAAATGTTCACATTGTTCGACGATACTAAATGATGTCACAGCATTTAAGGCTCATATGTCAGAGCATGGTAATGTTGATGTACCGGTACAGTGTATTTGCTGTCGACAAACATTAAATTCAGAATATGAAATTGGACTCCATGCTAAGTAATATTCAAATTAAATGAAACTATTTCATTATAATATTATTTAACTAATAATTTTTTAAATTTACAGATTTCATACAAAATCCACAGATAATAATGAACATACATGCGCCTTATGTTTAGTGAATTTACCACCAAATTCAGATGCCAAAGTATGTGAAAAGTGTTATAAAAAGCATAATTTCACACATAAATATTCTTCTTATGCTGCTGCTGCCGCTGCAGCGGCCGCTGCTGCGGTACATGAACAAAGTTCTCAATCAAAACTGGATGCGATCATCGATTATAATTGCAATATTTGTAAAAAATCACTTCCGACACCAACGAAATTGGAAGAACATTTGATCGAACATTCATTTCAAGGATGTGATGAACGTGGTTACACATGCTATATATGTTCGTCTGTTTTTACTTCACCTTCCGGTTTACATCAACATATGCCTGATCATGGTCTAAATTCACGTCCGTACGACTGTAATTTGTGTTCTGCTAAATTTTTCTTTCGCGCTGAATTAGAAAATCATTTAATTGAGCATGAAAGCGGACGAATTGTAATGGGAATACCATTGTCAATACAACCACCACAACAACCGCCACTATCATTAATGCATTCCCAAACTCATCATAAATCCGATAAAATGAATAATTTAACAAAACCAACCGTTAAAAGAGAAGACGAGAAAGATGATGACAAGAATTCCATTAAATTAGAATCACAACAGCAACATGATGATGATGATGAATACATTGAAATTGAAAAATTAGCTGAACATCCATCATCCGGATACAGTAGCAGTAACAATATCGATTCACAAGAGCAAGTAAATGATGAACGAATTAGATGTAGTGATGCTGGTGACGCTGGAGTTGTTAGTAATGATAATACAACATCCCACAATACATTCACACAATCTAATACACCATAGATAATAATTAAATAATTAGCGGATAGCGAGATTAGAAATTAAACCTATATATTTTTACGTGTGTTCAAATATTTCATTCTACCGAACATCTACGTATGAGAATGAATCAGAGTGAATTAGAATGAATAGAAATAGATATAAAAAAAAAAAAAATAGAAAATTCATGACCATTTATTTTAAATTAGACGTCATGTTTCAAATATAGTCGCATTTACAAAAAAATCGCTGAAAAACATGAGGTTTCGCATTAAAAATATGTATAATTCTAAATATTTACATAATTCATAAAATATGCCAGCCAACACTTGACTTAGTCTAATTTCAATAATTGTTATTGCAAATACACTTTCTATTCAACATTCACCGAACACTCAAAATAAAATAAACTAATAATATTTTTCGTTATTTTATAAGTTTAAAAATTGATATAATTTATCTCAAAACATGAAATGTGATCGATATATTTAAGATTGGATTAACTCAAAAAGTATTTTTCAATTAGCGGATCCCCGCTTATTAACAAAATTAGTTTTGTTATATATTTATATATGAGATGCTTTGAAATTAAATTTGTAGCGTGTCCTTTGCTCACTATAACTGCGAATAAAATGCAAAAGGCAAATATGTCCCATAGATAATATTCATGTGTTGATCATTTTGGAATTAATATCTGAATTTAATTTAAGGTAGTTAACAAGACAAAACATACACTACACAGGTTTTTAAAATATAAATATGTATTACTCAAATATCAGTACACTAAAAAATAAAATAAAACTAAATTAAATATATAATATATAATATAATATGAATTGTATTAAATGGAATTTAAGATAAAATTAAGCATTATTAAAGCATAGCTAATTAATTTATTAAAATACATTTAGATTAAAAAGATAATTGTTAGTTTGAAGGTGAACAATAATTTTACGATAAATACTAATTTATTATTGTTTCATATTAATTTTATTTCAATATTTTGTTCATTTCGAATTTTTTAAATCAATCGAATTCAAATGTGATACAAGAATAAGTGAATTATAAAAAACTAAAAAAAATTGAAAAAATAATACGAACTTAATATGTAATATCTGCAGCATACAAATTTAATCATTTTTTCATTATTCTTGTTAAAAATAAAAAAAAAAAATGAATAACTTAACTATTTGACTAATGTGACAAATTGAAATAAAAAAATGTTAAGTATGTACTTCAATTTGAATTGTATAAAAAGAAAAAGTGTGATTTAATTTCATTTTTTAGGAATAATTTTTTTTGTGGTTTTTAAAAAATTCACCAGTTATTATTATTATCTATTATTAATACTTTACCTCTTATTAATATTTTTATTATTATTAAAAACAAAAGTTCTTCTGTTTTCATTATTATACATTAAAAAAAAAAATGTGAACTATTAAAAATAATTTGTTTTGATTTTTGAGTCGATATGCTGTTTATCGAATTTTCATTAAATGCAACGCTGACAATAGTTTCTATGAGGCGATGTAAAAAAAAAATCAGAAGAAAATATTTTTTTTTGGCATAAGATATCGTCGATGCATAAATGCTACGAAAAGCATAAGCAACTATTTGCATATGTTACGAATACGAATTGCACTATACTCTATATATCTCTCTCAAAAAATGATGCATTTACACTCGAAATTTTTTGCTTCAATATAAGAAATACATCAATAAAAATAAGAAATAAGAAAT